>VXBI01011679.1:1690083-1710358 GCA_013397375.1 Toxostoma redivivum
AAAAAAAAAAGCCCTTGTTACTTAGTACTCCATAATTTACATATCGCCTCTACTACAGAAATCAGTTTTTGAGGAAAATTGTTGGTCACAATTCTGATTATTACACCTATTTTGCCCATCAGTTACGCTAGTTTTCAAATATAAGTGTAATTACTAAAGGAAAAGTCAATCCATTGTCAAGGTTTATTTATTGGTCAAAATCCAGAAGGAGATTCTGGACAAAGAGGGCCAGACAAAGAAAGAGCCGATTTACATGATCCAATTAGAGGTGAAAAAACACTCCTCTGTGAAGCCCGGAGGAGGACCTGAAACTCCATCCGCCCCTGTCAACTGGGACCAGAGAGCACTCAAAGGAAGCTTCCCCAAAGACCAGCCACCTGCTGTAATTGCTTAAAAAAGAAAATACAGAGCAACAAAGCAGAGGATCAACACTATGAAGATGGTACCAAATATACATCCAGAAGCTCTTGTTAAGAGAAGCGATAACCTCCTTCCAAAAGTGAAAAACTTGTCTTCAACAGCTTTTATGAGTTGTGATAATGTGAACAGTAGAGATCTTTTAAATGTTTAACAAAAAAATTATTCCAATCACTAAGAGTAGCATCACAGATAAAAAGGGAAATGGTTTCTATAAGAACAATAAAAAAATTTCCTCTCAGAAATTGTGAAACGTGATTTTTTTTCTAGCACAATCAGCCCCGAAAGCTCAGGATACAGAAGTATGGAGAACCTCAAATGGTGTTTGAAACATCAGGATGTGGTTTGCAGAGAAATCCACTCCACCAAGACGAAATACAGATAGGGCACAATACCAGATACCGCACGTGGAGAGCTGGGACAAGAAGATCAGGATCAGGGAGCCCAGGCAGGCTTCAGCACGGCGGCAAGGCAGAGACAGATAAAAACACAGGCAAACCTGCCAACAACCCTTTGAGCAGCAAAGGGGCCGGCGCCCACCTACGCTGCGGAGGGAAGGGGTTTAGGGCAAGCCAGGCTCACCGACCTGCAGCTACACAACTCCAGGGCGAGCCCGGCGCAGGCGGCCGTCCCCGCCCCCTCCAGCTCCAATATACAGGGTGCCCCTGGGGCAGGCGCAGCAATGAATTCATCAGCGGGTGCTGGCAGGGTGCCTCGACACGGGAATTCAATAGGAACAGCAGGCCGAGGGGAGTGAATAATTCAGGCGCTGCACTCGCTCACACCATGCCGAGGAAAGATGAAGCCTGCTCGCATCGCCTTGAGCTGCTCCGCGCACTCCCGCCCGGGGTCAGGACCGAAGGCGGTGTGCCAGTGGCACCCGGCTGGACGAGCCCGGGAGAGCCGCCGGCTCGGCGAGCCGTGCCACGCTGGCAGCAGCCCGGCCTGCCCTCGCCACCAGCGGGAGCGGAGCGCCGACACACTACACAGCACAGCTTGTTCCCCTCGCACACACAGCTCCCTGTGTCCCGCAGGGAAGGAAAAGCCACCGGCAGCATCATGTGCTCTCCCATCAGACCGGCTTCCAAAGCTTAGAGCAGAAGAGGTTGAAGGCTATTCTCTTGCAGCCACCGCTCTGTCCCTGGAAATGTTTGTGTTAGACCAGTCTATCAAAAAAAAGAAAAGCTGCGGGAAGGGAAACGAGGGATAAGGCAAGACAATATACAAGTGTTGGGGATATGAAAAATGTTAACCTTCAAAGCAATAGGGTTACAGCACTGCATCATACAGCAGAGGAAATAGCTTTTGGAAAAAATCTTTTGTGCCAGTCAGTCCATATCAGGCCACGTCTAATGATGACCTGGAGCACACAGAAACACTGGGGACAGTTTTCATTTACTGTATGCAGATGGAGAACAGACAACGATTACAATTCAACACACTCCAAAAACAGAGTTTCTTCTTGCCACCAATAGAATGGGAAAACTTCAAGAAGGGCAAAAAGTATCTCTGGATTTCTTTCCTCCCCATTCCACAAAGATATCTAATGCTGAAACTGTTCTTCCAGACCTCGAGTCTTGAAGCCAGAACAGACCTGGCAGCCCAGGCCAGAGTTCTAGGTGCTCTCATTTTTCAATCGTGCATCTCCCAACACATGCTGCAACATGGCAAAAATGCCTCCAGCACATAATGAGCATACTCCCCTCCTCCAGCCCAGCAGCCAGTTTTGCCCCAAGACAAGGTAGCCCACATTATCCTACTGGCCAGGACAAAAGCATTCCAGATCAGCCAGGGCATGAACAAACAGCAGTTACTGCAGCCGACTGCAAGATGCAGAGCCTCACCGCTGCTGCTAGCGGCACTGAATCAGTCTTCACCATGAGGAGTTCTCCCCATCGTTTCTGCTCTCAAGGACTTTCCAACCAGTTCGGGCTCGTACATTTCACACAGGGGCCGGCAGTACCAGCTGTACTTCCCAGGCATCGCCCTACAGCTCACAGACATGCACAGGCGAACAGTGTCTCCAATGGCACTGCAAAAGGCTAAGCAGATGGAGGTAGATTGGGTCCACTGTGCTCAGTAGGAGCCCAGAGGGGGAAAAAAAATATCTCATTTGATACATTCCTTTTCCTGCACAGCAGACCAACAGAGCAAGGCATCTTAAGCACAGATGTCTGTCCCATTAGAGATCTCCCTGGGGCTGGTCAGGACTTAGACTGTAGTTCAGCAAACAAAGAATCCCAGACAGAACATGAAGCCTGGGCTCTAGAAGCAGCTTCTTTATCTTTACTGCATTTTTAATATTTTTAAAAAATTTTTGGCACTCTGCTGATTGTCACAAAGGTAATTCTTGGAATGTACAAATTTGTGCCAAAAACTGTACAGAGAGAAAACCTTAACAACAGTATATTAGTTGAATACAAACTCAGTTCACAGTGTATTTAGATTGAGCCTTTTGACCTTCAGATCTTACTCTACAGACACCTGCAAACCAGTAGTTCTCTTTCTTTGTAAACAGAGGTGGGATGAGAGAGATGGGAGAAGAGCGTGAAGTCTGTCTCAGTCTAAATCCCTCAATCCTTTTAACAAACAGGAATTACTGCATCATTAGATTTAGTGGCAGTACTTAAAACCAAATCAGATTTGGTGAGAGGAAAATAAAGCTATTGACTCCTGACATTTGCAACTTCAAGTATATTAGACCAGCTCCTCCATTTATATTTAGTAAAGAAAGCAGCAGTCTCTAATTAAACCGACACAGCATAATCTTCGTTGAGGGATCAAACGCACAAGAAACCTTCCCCTTCCTGGTGCCACGGCTCCCTGGGAAGCCAGGCTCTCACACGCTGCGGAAACCATCCCAGGCGGGTGAGTCACCACAGCTATCCCCCAGCGGGCATGATCCAGAGGGCCTCTGGAAACAGCTGCTGGGAGATCAGCCGAAAGAGAGAAATTGAGACAAGATCCCAATTTTGCCTGCTCCGAGAGGACTGTTTTATTCTTCTCGCTGTGTCTGGACCAAAAACCTCCTTCATGCCTCCAGGGACTTGTCTTCCTGTTGAAAGGGGTGACAACCATTGTTTTAGCTTCATTGACACCATCATGAATTCCATAAGCTAGAAGAAACTCTATGATATGCCTCTTAATGAACAAAGAGAGCCTCCTGGAAGAGCTCATGTGCAAGCAAGGTCTCAAGACCACTGCTTAGCACAAGGGAAAGGCAAAACAGAACAAATTGGAGGGGACAGAGGGTTTCAATTTGGGAGTGCAGTGCTCTGTCTAACACTGCCAAAGTAGTTTTTGATAACTCCCAAGATCTACAGCTCTCACCTACTTCCCCAATTCAAATCTTTCAAGGAATTTACTGATTTTCCACAAGCTCTGCACTATAAAACAATCCCAGTTCTTTTCATGTTTGCACTTGGCACAAACAGTGCTGGCATTGCTTGGACACATGCTGCTCAAATCCAGAGAATAAAGAGGAAGGATGCAATTTCCCTGTAGCTTTAAATTCATTATAAGAAGGTCTTTTCTTAAGCAATCCTACTCACTCCAAGAAAATTGGAGCTATTTTACATCATGACATTCAACCTACAGGAAACAGCAAAGTAAGAACTGAAGAGGAATATTCACAGAGAGGAAACAGCAGGAAAGGGACTAGATGAGTATCTGCAACACACAAAGTTTTCCAGCTCTGTTTCACTTCCTGGGCCAGCTGAGAGTCACTGAGCAGTACTGTGCTGCATCCAGCTGAAAATGTGAAACTCAACCCCGAGATTCCCCCTGACAATCAAAGGAAGGGTGGGAATCTCCCAATGAGCCTGCCCAGGAGATGGAATACTGGCCAAACCTCATTACAGGGTATCTCCTGCCTTTCTCTCCTCCGCTGCTTGCTCACTGTGACATCCAAGCTATCAGTCACACAACTCATTAGCATGCAGTCGCCTGTACCCCCCTGCCCACAGCCTCCCCATACACTCCCCAGCATGCAGCAGTAATTGCCTTTCCTATTAGCCCACAGCAACAACAGCTGCCATAGCAACCAGCAATGATTTTAATAAGTTTGGTCTGTTTTCAAGGGCAGCACACGCATGCTGGCACATGAGCACGTTGCAGACACGCGCCAAGGGGAAGGAGGACCTGCTATCAAATACAAAGGCAGAGTTGAAAACACACTTGGATCAGAGAAACTGTGGATGAGCAAACATTTACCCCCCTCCTCTGCAGGAGGAGTGGATGTCCACTCACTTCTAAAGCAATGTGGATGAGAGAGAGGTTGACAGTGGCATGGTGGTACTGAACATGCAAAGGACTCTCCTTATGGAGCTACAGATAGATACTACCAGGTGACAGAACTGACATACAGCTGCTCTGTGGGCATGTCGTGCCCATATACTGCTGCTGTCAGCACTGCTGAGACGGCCATAGCCAGTACTGGACACCAGTTCAAAAGGCCATCAGAGGAAACACATCCACCATAGTGGAGTCTGCTGGATTTAGAGATAAATTCTTCTCTTTGGCATTACTTATTTTCTATGAGATGATGAAAAAGAAACTCCAAGCCAAATGGAGCACAGAGAGTAAGGATCGCTTATTTCAGAACCTATTTAGCCCCAGCTCAGCCACGAGGTATGATTTCACACCATGCACCCCAACACAGAGAGTCACTACACAGAGGCTGTGCCCACTGTAAATACCCCACAAACACAAGGATTTGTGGCTTAGAACAAAGGGGTGTTACCTGTCAGACCAACCTACACATCAGGTGGTCTAAAGCTGTCTAACCCAGTACTGATACAACAATTCCAAAACATAAATTTAATACTACTGGCGTTTTTTCAAAAGCCTTTTGAAAGTTTAGCTTAATCAGCTGTCCATCATCCACTCACCAGCTGCTACAAAGGGACAAATTCTGCTAGCAAACTGCACCAGTATCTATAAGTTCTACATAAAAGACTTGGAGGAAACAGACAAGAGAAATAAACATGACACAGTGAAGCCCAGGATTCCAAATTGGCTGCAAAACTAAGCATATAGTATCATCCAGGTCTCACAAGGTATGCAGACTCATTGGAGAGGGCATTAAAAAAAAAATAAAAAAAAAAGATAAGTCTGTAGCACCTTTTCCACTATATCATGTATTTTGCACAAGCCTAAAGAAAATATGAAACATCTAACAACAGGATGAAGAGCCATGTATGTAATTAATTTGAATTTTGATGCTAGGGAAAGATGGTATAAAATGCTGCAAACAACCTTCTGCTAAAACAGCAAGCTGATGCAAAGGCAAGAGCAGTGTGCAGCTCACTATGTGTTCCAAACAGCCTCCAAGGACCATCCTTCAGATGGAGGGGGCAGCAATAAAGGAGGCCACCTAGTTCAAACAAGGGCAGGAAAGATAGCCCACTGAACCCAGTGCTCTCAGATTTCTGCTCCTCTGCAGGTGACCTGGGGGACTTGTTTCATTTCTCTGTGCGTCACCTCACACTACCTTTCTTCCTAACACGAATACTATGCAATTAGGATTTAAGAAGGGCTCAAATCCAGGATAACTGAGGCTAGGCTAAAGAATACAGGGATATTTAACTGCTAAAAACAAACGATTAAATCAATGAACAGGAACCAAGAGTTCTGTTTTGATTCCTGTAATGCTATCTGCCTTGAATAAACTCTGTGGATACACTAGTCTTTGGCTAGCCCATACATGACAGAAAAAACCTCCTGCTACCTAGTGACTGAGCCAATGGGAAGCAGTGGACAAAAAGACTTCTGAGAACTTACACTGCTCGCTTCATCTGCCACCTGAGCCATGACTGTGAACCCCTTCCCCAAGTAGTAACACTACTTAATTTCACTGTACATTCTCCCTTTCCAAGCAGCACATGAAAATGATGCTCCATCCTTGTCAGATTCACTGCTGCCCAGGGGTTTAAATACAGCAGCAATGAATTGACTGGTCTTGTTAATTTAATTCAGCTACATGGAAAATCTGTAAATAGAAGCACAAGCATGACAATACTATCAGAGGGCTCTGAACACAGATCTGAAAAATTTGCTTTTGGTTATCAGTGCTAACCATGCAAGGAAGAAGAAATTTTCCTATTGGTATTTTACATTTTTACTGTTTAAGCACTTGCAGGTAATAAGAAAGTTTCCTACAGGCAACACTACTTTTTCTACCCTGCCAATTAGCTTCACACGCACCATGCTGAATTAGCATTTGACTAGACACACTTCCAGCAACTCTAATCCAAGGCTAATTTCACAGACATGAAGTACCCCTAGAGTCACCAGGGAAGGCAGGACCACCTGCCCTGTCTCCACTGGGACAGAGCAGCCATTGGGAGATGACTGATAACCACATCCCATCCTCCCTTCCCACTGCAATCTTATTTTCACAGTGCACCTGTTTAAATGCAGCCTGTACAAATGCAATTTTTTTTCAAGCAACTTCATGATGATAGTTGCCTCCATGAGGAGCACTATGCAATAACTGTCTGCATATAAGCACATTGTTCAGAGAGCAAAGCTAACCATTCAACAGATTTGCATCCCAGGAAAATCCATGTAAGACACAAAAATATTTACCTGCAAAGTTGGGAAGTGACCTATTAAGAAGCACTCCCCTACTTAAAGTGACTGTATTCATTATCAAAAATCCTGCCCAGGAAGTCAGAGGTAGAGAAAGCCTTACAATGGTAGGAATTCACCCATGGAAGAGGAACAATGCCACATGTTTACTCCTGCCCAAGAGGTCCAGAGATTTAGGGATTGTCTTTAAAATCCTATCCTAAAAACAAAAGTAGAAATTGCCAATCCCAGAACCAAGCAGACAGATTTACAGACCTCAGAATCTTTAACTGCAAACTTCCAACATTTCAGGCATCAAGAAATTCATGACACAGCATAAGAAATAGTTTAGGAGAATGTACATAAAATTTGTATTTCAGACAAACCCTGAGGCTCAGGTAAACTACATAAGCCAAAGAAAGCACTTGATATTACTGTGCCAGCAGGGCTGGTCAGTTTGTCCACTGTAGTGCCCCTTTTCCAGACTATATGCATCATCTCTTTATCAAGCACCAAATCCAAGAGAACCAACTTCACAGAATACCTTACAGCAGATATGAGAGCCCAAGCACAGAGATTTTATGTTTATTTAAACACAAACCTCATAAAAGAGGTTTGCTAATACCTTGTCAGCAACAGTGACCAGCTGACACTAGGCATCCTGGAAGATTTCAGTGCACAGGAGAGTCAAACACATCCATCTCCTGTTACACTTCCCAAGGATGGTCAGGGACAGACACTACTTCAGGGAGACTGTCAACACATTCAAGTCACAGCCAGAGGGTTCCTCATTCTGAGGTAACAGGACCATTCATTCCAATTTGCTGGCAGATTCTACACATCTACTGAAATCCAACAGAAACAAGAACATGAGATGATCCAGACCTACTGAATCACTATCCATTCCCCATCTACATATTAAAACATGCAGTCTTTCTCTGCACATAGAGATGCCTCAGAGTTTTGGATGCCAGGAAGGACAAGAAATGAGAACCGGGTCACCAAATGTGAAAAGTAGTGGCTACTACAGAAAGGATGAAGCAAATGCAATACCCCTAACAAAACTCCAATGGAGCTGCCAAACTCTGCCCCACGAAGCTACCAAGCCTATGAGCTACTCCTATAGTAAATATCTGCAGTAATCATGAGGTCCAAAAATGAAACAAAAACATGCTGGAGGGAAAAAAAACAAAAGTTATTTTCCTGTTTTCACTAGAAAGGTCATGCCTATTTAAGGAAACCTTCCCAAGAATCATGGATATGCTCCATCACATCCATCAATTCAGAGTGCAGAGTTAAGTGTAATCACTCCAAAGAATTCCTAGTCCTTAAAGGGGTCATGGTTGAAGCAAACCCAACTCATGCTACTCCCAGCATGCAAAGCAGTCACAAAGACCTGATATGGCCCAAGATGAAGACATCAACCCACTGACCAGCAAAGAAGGAATTCTTACTTAACCCTTTAAGCAATGAGTAACAGGAGGAAAAGACACACATAAGAAGTCTCATATTACCTCCATCTATTTAAGTCAACACATTCCCCATGGGAAACAACTATCCCCAGAAGAACTTATACATTGGTGTGGCTGAAAGAGATACACTCAGATATGTTATCAGACTATAGACAGAGAGGTTTCAAGACAGAACATGAAGCATGAAGAATTCTTAGTGGTGCTAATTTGTGATTTATCAACAGATAAAATGTATTTTTCTGAAACTGTAGCATTTGGCACTGACCACATGATATTCCTGTTGAAAGGCAGGAGAGATCAGGCAGGATGGTGAAATGCAGCAAGCTTTTCTTGTTGCATTAGAAGGATCTAATTAGGGGACAGAGACAAACACAAAAACCAGACCTAATTATGAGCATAATTTCTATTTCCTGGCAAAGTCACACACAGACGCACATATATATGTATATATAGACAACTATCAGGTGGTCAGACAATATATAGTCAAATACCAGTCTCAGCCTCACTCATCACATCCACATCCATCACAACAGCACTGACAGGTCATAAGCGGGCACTGAGAGAAGGGATGGACAGATTGTATGCTGGTTTTTACTTTCATAGAGTTAATTTTCTTCACAGTAGCTGTTATGGGGCTGTGTTTTGGATTTGGGCTGGAAACAGTGTTGATAATTCAGGGATGTTTTAGGCACTGCTGAGCAGTGCTTACACAGAGTCAAGGCCTTTTCCACTTCACCCCACCGGTGCGGAAGCAGAGCATGCAAAATAAGTTGGGAGGGGACACAGCCAGAACAGCTGACCTCAACTGACCCAAGGGATATTCCATACCACATGGCATCATGCTCAACATATAAAGATGAGGGAAGAAAGAGAAAGGGGGGACATTCAGAGTGAAGTCTTCCCAAATCACCATTACACATGATGAAGCCACACTTTCCCTGGGGATGCCTGAATGCCTGCCTGCCCATGGGAAGCAGTGACTGAATCCCTTGTTTTCCTTTGCTTGCATGTGTGGCTTCTGCTTTACCTGTTAAACTGCCTTTATCTCAACCCACAAGTTTTTTTTACTTTTAGTCCTCTGATTCTCTCCTCCATCCCAGCGGGAAGGAGTGAGCAGATGTGTGGGGCTTAGTTGCCAGCTAAGATTAAACCACAACAGATGGAAACACTACAGAGTGAAGCTCCACTCCAACCCTCTCTATCTGACAATCAAAATCCACAGTTGGTCCATTTCCTTTTACATTCTCCTTCTCTTCTCTGAAGTGTTCTCTGGCCCATGGTTGATATCTAACCATCACACAGACAGCACTGTCCCCAAATGCCACTATCACCTCCTGCTGAGTCCATCCCACCATCACAAATGATGGCCTCGTCTCCTTTGTCTGTGACTGTGACATCTCAGCTCAGCTCTCACAACGTGAGGCACTTGGCACATACACCACCACTCTTAAGCAAATGTAACCAGCCCAGGAAGTCAGACTTTTCCAAGAAGTGCTTAGGTGTAAAGGTCAGATAGGGAAAAACCTGTTAGATAGATCCAGCTGGTGACACTAGCAGATGCCAGGTCTCCACTGTATTCATGTGAGCTTCGGAGAGGACACCAGCTTCATCTTCTCCCCTCACTTCAAGGCAATGGGAATTCCCGTAACATATGCAGAGGGGCACAAAGAAGGCATTGCCAGGTTGGTCTTTATCTCCTCTTCCCAAAAAGCAGTGGGACGGGGTGTTTATTCCTCCCCTACAGCTTTATACTACTTCCAGTGTTGTAGCCTGACAATCCTAGCAGTAAGATCAGGCATCCAGCCTAAAACTAGGCTTGTTGTCTGAGGCTCTCTGAAGATGACAGAGCCCCTGCCATATAACACAATTTTGCCTCCCCCCTGCCCTTTACTCAGCTAAGGAGCACAGAACTGAACACCCATGTGGAAGCAATAAAAAGCAGGCAGTGACAGGATGCATGAAGGATTCATTATTCAGCAAACAAAAAGGAGATACCAAGTCCATTACCAACCATGTATTTTTCACCTGAGACACCTGTATCCCAAGTGGCAGGATTCCTTTGCAACCCTAATGTGTCACAAAGTCTCCTCAGCAAAAAATCTGTCCTCCTTGCTGATCCCACAAGCAACCACGCTGAGAGCTGTGTTCTGAGGAAAGGGGGAAAGCTGCCAGTCCCCACTGGGAACTAGCACAGGGAATGGGTCAGGAGCCAGTTCCTGCCTTTGCTGTCCACACAGAGCTCTTTGCTTCTTAACAGACCAAAACATGCTTTTTAACTCAAAAGGCAGTGTAGCTACATTCTCTCCTAAAATAGCAACTGCAAAAGTCAAGGGCTGCAGATTAAAAAATAGCAATTATCCATGCAACTTCCAGTGTTTCCTCATGTGCAGGGATGTTACAATACATCAGGATTATGAGCTACTTTTTCCTAATTCCTTCTCCATTCAAGCCTAAGAAATGCTGTTCTGAGCAGTATAAACAGCTGCAGAAACCAAAAGGCAGGTGGTTTCACAGTTTAAGACAAGCAGCATCCTTCTACTTATAAAGCTAGCTAGATTTCAAACCTTATCTTCCAAGATTGCTGAACAATCTCCTTAATTCAAGCTGTTCTGCTGGGTTTTAAGATAAAGACAACATCACTGTACATTTGCCCAACATGACACACTTAAGGATCAGTCTGTGGAAGCACCAGACATCTTATATATATATATAGTGGAATTTGTACAGAGCTGTAGATCAAGGATTAAAACATCACCAAAACCCAACCTCAATAAAAAAGCACCAGCTACAATCAAAAATACAAATAAAAATAAGTCAGATTGTAAGTGTCAAACTTTTTTTTGCAAAACAGGTCTTATTACCAGGTACTTCCATCCCCCACTTCCACAGTAAGACACAGTATACATTTTCTACCTCTCAGGAAAGTAAAAAATAATATCATTAGTACCTGTGAAGCACCCACACTACAGTCGTGAGTACTGTAGAAAAGACAATTAAATTAATAGGTCTGTATTCAGTGCAAGGTTTAGGTTATCTGCAGTAATTTAGTTTGGGGTCATACATGAGATGAAAGAGAAGAAATGAAATATTGGATAGTCCAAAACTTGACCTCACACCCATTTTAACTGGTTACAAAACTCCCATTAAGTTTAATAGCGCCTCAGTGAGCACCATCTATTTGCTGCACTTGCGGAGATGAAGTCATCTCTAAAAACATAAAAAGTATGACCACATAATTATGACCTCAACATGATGCCTTCTTGTCGCACTCTCCTGCTGGGCAGTTACTGGCTATGGGTTCCAGCCCCTCCAATGCAGATGCACCACAAATTAAAGTCTCCCTGGCTGCAGCCTGCTGTGCACAGGTTGTCACCCTGGCACATTCTCTGTCTGTCTCCTCAAATCCTCTGCACGGAAGAGACAGCATCTGCAGTTCCAGACCACCCAGGACAAACATAACACCAGCATCACTGCAGAGCTGCACACCTCTTCCTAGAACTAGAGCACTGAGAGCATTTTGCATTTCCACACACTTCAATTTCCGCTACTGGACAAAACAAATAACAGGATGGCCAGGTGCTTCAGAAGCCAGCTGGATTCTACTGCAGGCTGTCCAAGAGACATTCGAATACAGGTGTTGCATATACTTTATTGCCTCAGTTTCCCCCATGATTCAAATCATTCCTGAGGCCACTATAAGACAAACACCTGTGTCCCACTCTCATATATGCCACCAGCCCCAGGACATCAGCCTGTACCATGCTCCAAGCCTCCACTTCCTTTGGTATGCCCCACGGTTCCATCTGCTGCAGCAATATCACAGCCTAGGTTTCCTTCCCTGAATGAACCTTTTGGATCTCCCCAGGCTGTGTGGCTGGTCCTACCCATGAGAGCAGAAGCAGTACCACTCAGAGAGAGGTCTTTAATCCCAGGAACCACTCCAGGCCATTCCAAAGCTGAGCTTCAAGAACTAGTGCCTAAGGGCAAGGAAAAATCTACAAAATCTACTCCATCCTGGTCCAGCTTTTCTCCAAAGCTGCACAGGGCTTTTAACATGAAATAAAGGTAGGAAAGAGGCCTCTGATGGACCTGCTTTCCAGGACAGCAGAGTACAAAGGGTAACGAAGAAGCCATTGCTTGCACTTCCCCTCATTTCTTCTTCCCACAAAAGGGAAGCAAAGACACAAAACAGAATAAAATCAAAGAGCCACACAGAGATGGCTCAGAAGCACGATCTCTCACAGAAGCTGCTGAGAAACATGCTTGGCTACTCCACCTGCAGATCCAGGAAGAAGGTGCCCAGCCCTGCAGCAGGGCAGAGCCTGGCCTTCCCCCACCTTGCTGCCTGAGGTGAGTGGGCAGGCTGGAGGAAAGGCGACCTTCCCATCCCTATCCAGGCAGGAGGACAGCAACCACAAGCAGCAAATTATAGCACCAGGATCCCAGCTAGAGCCTCCCCTCAGCCCACACAGCACTAAATCAAGGCTTTTTAGTGATGCCTTTGTGGGATTTTCTTCCTGGGCATCACCCTCAACCACTCCAAATGTCTGCAAGAATCTCCTACAGAAATAGCAGTGGGAAAGCTGTGCAGAAAGCCCCAGTTAAAAGTACACAATGCTCCAGTCCCTTGAAGAAACCTGAGCCGGATCCAGATCCCAAGGCCTCAAAGGACTCTGGGGAGCATATTTTGATATTTGTCACACACAGAAAAGCCACATAAGGTTGATTCTTTAGCCTCTCTTTAAAAAAAAAAATAGCTATACACAGTCAGAGGGGAAAAGTGCTGACATTATGAGGATTTTTCCCCCCTTAAATGGTGCAGCTTCTTCCTGATCTCTATGCTAATACATGCATTATTGTTGAGGCAATTATGAGCAGATAAAACCCCATAAAGTCATGCAAGCAACAAGTGCTTTTATTCCATGCTCTTTGAAGCAAGCATCCAATCTTTCTGCACCACAAAGTCTCCTAGACAAACATAAGCAACAGCTCCAGTAACACACAGCCACTTCAAAAACATGCCAGCCTGAATCCCACTGTCCTATCCAAGTAGAAGATCTCATTACCTCTTTTCTAATCAGTGTGAACCACAAATACCCTCTGCCCACACTCCAAAGGTTAGGACCTGGCACAATAGCATAGCTGACTGAACACCAGTGTTGCACCAAGTGAGCTGACAGAAACTGTCCAAGTTCCCTGCTCTGCCCAAGCAGATTCTGGATCCAGCTCTAGTTCAGCTGATGCTGCTCATTAAACAAGGGGGCTTTTGTATAAAATCTTCTTTTCTTTGTGACCACTTAAATACCTCATATCACTGCTAAGGAGATGGAGTCCCGTTTCCTTTGGTCCAGCAAGAGGGCTGATAGGGGTGGTTTAGATAGATGCCATATGTACACGTGACAAGCCAAATGAGAGAGACTGAACAGTTCACAAACACTCAGGAAATCTTCCAGAACCCAGAACACAGGTTAGAAATCTAGCAAACTATGTGGTCTTTCTCAGCAAAGCTTTCCTGCAGGAGAGGTAGCCAGGCATAACCCAGAAGGACAGCTTGGCAGGAAGGGAACAGTGCAGGGTCAGGATAGTGGTACAGTCCAGGACTGGTTAGGACTGTTTCATCCAGTCGCTGCCATTGTTGGACTTGGCTCCTACAAATATCTCTAATTCAACCTGTAAAAAATGAGATGGCACGCAATAAAGTGAAGCAGAGGGAGGGGGAAGCATGCTGGGGAAAATGTATACACATCTTTCTAACTGAATTTACAAAAGATTGCTGGCAAAATTAAATTTACTGGAGAGCAAAGGGAGTTAAGGCCCAAAATGCAGCCAAGCAGCTCTAATCTCTAAACATCGGGATTATCTCATGACAGCTACACTTGGGTGTCCACTCAATACCACTGTAAAATGTAGATCAACAAAATGCTTCAATGAACTGGAACTTGTTACCTCTAATTGCTTCTCTCACTTCTCTTCTGGATGTTCCTCTGATCCCTCAGCCACCGCATTTCAACAGCAAACACACACACAGAAGGTCAAGTAATTATCAGAATTGGGTAAATTAAATAAAAGATTTCCAGACAACCAAAACATCTGCCCTTCACTTTCACTTCATACAAAAACTAAGGTTTGCTGAGTGCCACAAGACAAGTCAGCAGCACAGAGTGACAGGTTTTAAAACATCTTCAACTAACATGATTGCTAACATTTTCCAAAGGGGCAGAGGTTTCTGTGCAACCAACCAAACACTGCTAAGGACAGGCTTTATTTTTCTAAGCTAACAGGGGTATGTCCTTCAGCAGCAGTTTCTAGGGGGCCACAGACCACCCACAGAATCCTGTTCAGATCCATCTCAACTTCAGTTTGACTTCTCTACCTCCAGTGCAAACGAAGCAGTTGATTTACTTTATTTTATTTTATTTTACTGCTGCCTCCTTTGCATCTCCTGTGTTCTGGTACTTCTGCTGCCACCAGCCTCACCGCAGCAGTGGCTGAAAGAGCAGTCACAGCAAAGCACAAAGCCAGCACAGGAACACAGCTGCTAAACATTCAGTGACGAGCACATCTTTGAGATAACCTTGAACACAGAAGTGCAAACCCCCAAAGGAGAAGGGCAAGGTAGGAGCCCTGCTTGCTGCATCACTGGGAGGAACAGCCAACAGAGGCTACTGCACAGGATGTGCCTGGGAGCTGCTCCAAACTCAGCTAGGTGGGCAAACTTTCCAACATGCAAGGGAGAGACCAGGCCTCCTGCAAAATACCAGAGTGCTTGTGTTTCTAAATGGGAATTCTGAAAGGAAACATAAAAAGCTTATGTCTACAGCTGGTACACATATGCAGAAGGAAACCATCTCCAGTAGAGCCAGACCTCTGTTTGGCTTCCAACCTCACAAACGTGGCCATCACCTCTGAACACAAGCCTCTGGAATCTACAGAGAAATACTGAGAGACCTGGGAGGAGTACTAAAGCATGCAGAATACTTCACCTGGGCTTTCCATTTTCCTGAATATGGCAAGAAAAGAGCCAACATTAAAGCACTCTCAACAACTCTAAAATCCCAAATTTCAGTCTGTTTGCCAAAGGTTTTTCTTTGAATTGGAGATTTTCTAAGTGTTCTCAGACTGTATCAAGTCTAACTCGTAACATTCAAATATTTTAAAAAACAAAGGGCAAAAGCAAACAGAGAAACAACAACAAACTTAGAGGTGATTCATTATGTCTCATCACAACAGCACTCTGTCTAAACAGCATCCCAGGAAATCTCATCCTGGATCCACGGCAGAGGTCAAATGACTAGAACTTCATTTCTATTACTGTATCCTGTATCCCCTGCATTGCTCTGCATCTCTTTACAAAGACAGCCATGCCATGAAAAATAAGAGGGAGGAAAAAGCTAATCTGATTACACAGCTTTTCCACAATTTACTGGAACTAGATGTTCTCTTCTGTAAGATTTAAAAATACACACTTCCAAAGGGTCTCTCACAGCATAAAAGCTGTTATTCACTGGCCCCTTCTCAATTACAATCCCAGTCAAACCCTCCTACTTGTAAACCCAAACCTATCTAGAAATTATCAGCAGACTGATTTCTCGCCATCCTCTGGAGCACCACAAATAGGCCACAGCTTGAACAAGGACACTGGTTGTCATGAAGCACCAGTCATGTCCCCACTCTCCCCTTTCTGTGGCACCCTGCAGCTCAAGGTTTCCAGTCATTGTGCTGGAAAGAAGTCAGGCTGGTAGGGGGTGTCACAGACCATCTTCTGGCTCATGGTAGGATGAGAAACCACAGACTTTCTTTTGGAGCAAAGACTTATCGTCTATTACATCATCTTTTGGTCACAGGGGACTGATCTCAACACCACTAGTCATCTTTATGAACTCTGTGCTGACATGGCTGAATGACAACACAAAGTCACTACTCATTGCTGCCACTAAAGGTTTATGTGGACTGGCAAGGCACAGACCACAGCTGCATTAACTGTCTGTCCTGACCAGTTGGCCATGCTCACAGTTGCAAGAAGAGAAATTCTCCCAAATACTCACGGGTACTGAGCAGACGAGTCATTCATGAAAGAGGAACAAGGATCAGCTCTGTCCACACCTTGTATCTAATTCCACCCATGTATTACCACCAGGTATGATTTTAATTTACTAACCAGCCTAGACCCCATAAAAAAGTTAAATCAAAATTCAGTTTGGGGATTAAATGAGGAGTTGATTAACTCATTCAACTCCATGCAAAGCAAGGAGAAGATATTTTAGTACCTTTTCAGCAGTGTAAACTGTCTGGTACACCTCTAGCACTTGGAAGGGGAAGACAAAAAGAGTACCCTAGAATTACACCCTTGTCTGCAGTTTGAAAGAGAAAGGGACACTTCCCAGCTAGTCAGAACATTTCTTGTCTTTCATCACACAAGGAACAGAGGAGAAGAGAGATTGTTGCAAGAGTACTTTCTCTTCCATCTATGCAGCAGTCAGTATTTTCTGACAAGAAGCAAATACAGCTGCATCAACAATTGATTTCAGTGCAGTTTCACAAGTAACTTAGGCTAATAAAACTTTCCTTTTTTGTCTTCTCCACTGTGTTAGGCATTATTTTTACCCAGATCAACAAGCTGATCCAAATGATTCAACTATCCATGTCAGCAAACAGAGCATGAGGTAGCTCCTTGCTAGTATTTATACAGTTAAAAAGCAGCAGTACCTTTGGGGCCTTTTACTTCCAAAGCTTACAAACCTAACCAAATACTTCCAGGTGACATTCCTGGCCAGTGGCATTTGACTTTTGCCATTTATGGAACTGAGGGAGCTAAAAACCAGCAGTTCCTGGTAGACTTTTTTCCTCCCACGCCACGATTAACTGAAATATGTCCCAGAAGCAGATAGCAGCCATGATCCGATTTGTCCCAATCCCAACTCAAGCAGCTTTACACCACCCTCCTAACAAGATCAGCACTGGCCAAACACCATTTATCCGGTCTGATCAAAGATGGATTAGATAATGAAACCCTAACGGCATAAGCTGTCTGAGCATGCTAGCCTGAGACAGCAGAAAACAAGAAGCCCAGTAAATTTAAAGGCTCCTTGAAGCTTTTAGGCACCTTCAGCCCCAAGGTCTTAATAACTACCTATTGTCTTATCTTCCTATAGCCTAGTTCTGATATTTCATGGTAACAGACTCACAAGAAATCCACTAGCTTTACAGCTACATTAGTAACTTCTACAGCTAAATTATGTATTTCAGCAATACATGCTGTGTTTATATCCTGAGCCATTGGTAGGTACAGGTTATGCAAAGAAGAAATGGTAGTGGGCAGAGCATTCCATGATTCCTTGCTATCAGCCCAGAGACACGAGGTCACCAAGTTTACACAGCAACAGCCGTGGCTCTGGAACAGGAAGTAGAAAATTGACAGGATCTCCAGGAAAAACAAGGTACAACGGTTGTTGGTCGTATTTCCAGCTTTCCGAAAGCCTCTAGTACATATGAGAGGGAGAAAAAAAAACATCAAAGAATAAGCTCTTTATTCCTCTTGTAAGCATTACATACAGTTAAACAGAGGATTTACTAAAAAGAAGCCGTTATTCTAAAATAAGGTACTTCAAAAGAAGGCACTATCTGAACAGAAATCCTTGTGAAGGGCAATCTTGTGTTTTGTCTTTTAAGTAAAAATAAACCAAATTTCCCAAACATTAAAGGACACATTTTTCCTAGCTCTGATATTGTTGGTAAGTTTGGCTTCAAATTTGGTACTTTTTGCTTGCAAGCATGAAAGATTCTCCAAATATACAAACTACAGTTTTTAAAACTAAAAAAAAAAAAAATAAATATAGGGAAACTTCTGGATATAGAATCATAGAATGGTTTGGGTTAGAAAGAACCTTAAAGATCACCTAGTTCCAAATAATGGTACGTCTTTGTAAGCATATACATATACGAGTTTATTTTCATATTTTATAATAAAAGGATCAAAAAATCTTTTCCATGTATATACATATGGAAAGATTAAAATTATACTCAGAATGCTAAATAAGTACAATACAGGTGTCCTAATCTGAAGAGCAGCTACACTGACTATAGACACACTTAAAAATTGAGCTCTACTAGTTGCACCTCACCTAATTTCTCCACTGTTCCCCACTATTTGGTACAGAAATAAGCCTCAGCTTTCTGCTAATAAATTCCACAATCAATCTTTAGCATCATATCATGACCCCCAACATTAAACACTGCTTCACACACACAGTTACAGCCCCACTGAATGCTGCAATCTTACTATCTTGCATTATTCCTTGAACAGACAAGACACTTTTCAATGCAAATATAGGGGGGAGTGTTTGATCTGTAGAGAAATTGTAAACATTTGCAATTAAAAACAAAAAAAAAAAAAAAAATCAGACTCTAGCTAAACCAACCCAAGTCCCTTCCTGGGAAATCTTCAGTTGATTTACCCACATTTATATCAACAACAACCAGTTAAACCACTATGTGCAGAGTAAACTGGTGCATCTTCTGTAACTAACAGGATTTTCTGTAACTAACCAGGATCTTTGCCTCAGTTCAACTCTGAAGAGCTGGAAGAATTTCATGTCACCATGCCTGTGCACTCATTCATACCTCCTAGCAAGACACACCATACAAACACTTCTTCGATGCTAACTAAGCATCTTTCTCCTTGCAATTGTACACACTGCCTGAGTCATACCTGACACCTACGTGTGGGAGAACACACTACTTCAAGGGATAAAAGAGCACAGCATGATTTTTGCTGGCCCTTGGGAAAGCACAAGCAGCAGCACTTGGGTACGAAGCTCCAGCAAGCGCCCAGGCCACACCATCATACTTGGGAAAACATGATGCTGTGGGATGGACAGACCTCCATAAAAGGCTGAACATCCGACAAAATCACAAATAAAGCCTTCCTGCTGCAAGCTGTTTAAAAAACAAATAATTCTTGAGCATGACATGTGGACAGCCAGGGAAATTAAAAGGGAAGAGTGTTGGTCAGCATTTGGCATCTTGATGATAAGCACCATGGAGAGAATAGGATGTTCCCTTTGGAAAGCCAGGAAGGAGCGCTTACCCCCGGAACAGGTGAGAAGAGAAACAAGCTCAGATGAATAAATCACGCTGCTTCCAAAGAGCTCAGATACACTCATCACGAGAGACAGAAGCAGAAAAGGCCAGTGCAACTGCCATATAAAACAACCCTCTCCACAACACCCAGACAAAGGGAGGCAGAAACACCTTGGCGGCATCACCGCACAAACACAAAGGCCAACGCACCTGAAACAAGCGATGTTTTGGGGACGATCAAACCGCACTGGCAGGAGACGACAGAAACGTGGGAATCTGAACCAGCCTAGAAAACGTTCCCCTACCCCGCTTCTTCTCCTTCCCAGGCAGCACCTGGGATTTCTCCTGGTCCTGTACAAGCCTCAAACGAGGCGGGTAAAGCCCCCCGGGCCCCGGAGCGCTGCCGGTGCCGCGCACCCGGCCCCGACACCGCGGCCTCCCGTGCTGCCCGGCGGCGGCTCCCCCAGGCAGCCCCGGGGATTTCTCCTGGCCCTGTACAAGCCTCAAACGAGGCGGGTAAAGCCCCCCGGGCCCCGGAGCGCTGCCGGTGCCGCGCACCCGGCCCCGACACCGCGGCCTCCCGTGCTGCCCGGCGGCGGCTCCCCCAGGGCCCCGCGCCGCCGCCCCGTGCTCCGGGCTGCGCCCCGGGAGCCGCCCGGCTCGGCCCGAGGGAAGCCCCGCTCGCCCGGCTGCCCGCGGGGAAAGGGCCGCACGCCCGAGCGCAACGCGCCGAATCC
>VXBI01011679.1:1710474-1749285 GCA_013397375.1 Toxostoma redivivum
GGGCCGCGGCCGCTCTGTGGGGATCCGCGGTGGGTGCGGAGGCTGCGGCGGTCATGGCGGTCACGTTGGCCGTAGGAGTGCGGGGCGCCCAGCCCTCGGGCAGAGCCGGTCGCCCGTCACGGGCCGGCTTGGTCCCGGCCCCGCTGGCGCAGGGCTGCCTTTCGGCGTGAGGTTCCCGCAGCGCTTCCGTGAGGAACTGAGGCGAATCTGGGGTGATAGGTACTGATCCCCCGCTTTAGGAGCATCCAGCAGCAGGGCACGTGCTTCCCAGCTCCGTAGCCCCGTGTCCCTGCTCGGCGACCCTCGCATCTCAGTGCATTTTGTTCTTTCCTGCCTTTTCCAGGCCTCCTCCCTGCACCTCACGCCAGGGCTCATCTCGTAGCCCCAGAGCACATCTGATTTCTTGAGAAAGGGGCTGCACTGGTTTCATGTCCCTAATGGCCTTCGTGGCTTTCTTCTGCATTTATATTCTTACGTACATATACACACACACGGATATATATATATATATATCTCCTCTTGTTTTCTGCTGTATATGACTTCCACCCAGATGGAGACACCAGTCTGCAAGAACACAAAGCCTGTTCATCAGCCTCTTTGTGTTTTTGATCTTGAGGAACAAATTTGGGATCCTCAACCAAAACATAAAGTTGATTTTATTATGCAGCTGCTATCTGATAGCACTTAGGAACACGTCTGCTCTAGAATGAGCAGCATGTATTGTCTTGGACACAGTCTGGAAGCCATGGCAACTTGATGGAGAACTAATCCACAGATCTTAATACAAATCTGTGGTTGGCTTGATTATAGGATGGGATTGACACTCCTGCCTGCCAGCAATTTGGAGAAAAAGGAAAAACCTGAAAATGGAGTTGGTCTGTGAGGAAGCCTTTCTTGACTTCTCAAATACCATCATGTGTAACAAAGCCTGGGGACCAGTTAAATTACCTTAGTGTTCTATATCCCCTGTTCATGCTACATCTGTTGATCTTCATTAAATTATAGAGCCTTTGGTTTTGAGTGACAGTTACCATACATGACTCCAGTCTTCCCTTACACCACATTTTTCCTCATCAAAAAATAGTTTACAAGGCCACAATGAAAACTATTTTAAGTGGTATATTTTCTGCTGAGGTGCCAGCTTGTCTCCTCCAGTGAGGGGGGAAATCTCTTTTTTTCAAAATTATTACAAATCCCCATGGAGTGGCAGGCACCCACAAGACAATTACATGCAGCTTTTGTCTGCTCACCCACCAAGAGTAAACACATGTCTCATTCATCTTGACTGGGTTTGATAAAATGAGCCAGACTGTCAAACAACACTGAAGGAACGTGTTCAGTCCACTCTTGGCTTGGAAAGAAGCTGAAATTCTCGTGCATGGGATGCTGCTCATACAGAAAAAAGCAGCGGTTTCTGTATTTCTGTTTCCCCCTAATTTTGATGAGGGATTCTACATGAAGGGTCCAGGTCCAGGCCAATAGCAGTTAAGGTATTGCCTGTGAGGAGCTGCAGAAGGCTTCAACCTTCAGACAAGTTAGAATAAACAATTTGGAGAGAAATCTTGGGAGCGCTCCTCTCACTGTGTTAACTGAGTGTCTGTCTGACACATCCCTTGGGAATATTAAAGGAGTTACCTTATGGTGCCCAGCCTCCATTTTTCTCTTCTCCTTCTAACCCCATTTCCACCATCTCCTGCCACACAGGTGTCAAAGCTGCCAGTTCTCCCTTGCATCCTGTATGCAAATGGTCTGTGCTGCAGAGCAGCTCCTGGCAGAGCAGGCAGTGCCATAGGCATGTCCCTTGGTGAGGCGTTTTCAGCTGGCTATGGTATGCAGCCTGACAGGGGAGGAGCACAGAGCACCCTGAGCTATGGTGCAGGTGGAAAGAGCTGAGGGGGGTACTGTGCCCTCCTACCAAAGTGACCTGCAGCTGCCACCGCCACGCTCTGTGCCATTGTGAGCTCTCTGACATTACTGCCATGTTACTACATATTACCATTTATCCAGATCTTTCCATTTCCTCTAAAAATAAGATTAATTAATCTATCTTCATGGTATGTTTGTGGGACAGGTATTATCTCCATTTAACAGATGGGATATGAGGCATTCCTGAAGTCACAAAAAAGCTTTTGAGCTGAGACACAATCTTAATCCGTTGATTTCCTTTCACACAACCCAGCTGCCTTTTAGGTATTTGTATGTGACATCTGAGACATACTAAACAGACAGCTGACTCCTCTGTTAACCCTTCCACTGCTGCACAGCACTCTTGCCAAAGACTCCTATATGCTGTGATTTCATAGACAAGTTTGCAGAGTACTCACCAGTGCTTTGTCTTTGACAGAACAAAGAGAGGCAATCCTAAAATATGTTATCCTTGTAGAGAGCTCCCAGGAGCTGGCATGAAGAGTGTATCTTTCCTGAAGAGACTAATGTAATTTTAGAATAAAATTGTGGTGGTTTCCTCCCTCCAGAAGGATACCTTCTGAAGAGATTCCTTGGAGGAATATGTGCTGGTGCTCCCACTGGGCTGGAGGTGACATCAGGATGCTGAATGTGAAACATCTCTGAAAGTACAAGGGGCTGGGTCCCACAAGGTGCTTGAATGGACCAAAGGCAGTGACTCATGAAGGTATGAAGAGAAGCACAAACTCAGTTATTACCCTTTGGCTTAAAGGCATAAAAATCATTCAGAGACACTTGAAAGCAAATGTCTCCTCTCCACCACCACAATTGAGAACTGTTTCTTGCAGCTTCCATCATCTACACACCAAGTCTCACCCTGCTAACCAGCTCCCTCTTGCCCTTTCAGCCTCCAGCAGCTTTGTTCCTCTCCTTCATGGAGGATTTTGTCTTTCTGCTAAGTGGGTCAGGTGGGGTCTAGCACCTTGCCCAACCCTGTTCATTTCTGTTCCTGTTCAGTCAGACAAATCTGAAGCCAAATGCTCTTCCTCCTCACAGCAGTATTCCCACAGAAGCACCGCCAAGGTAAAGTTTCAGCCTGGACTTTGGTCCTGGTTTGGCAGGAAGCAGCAATGGAGCTTTCAGTAGTAACTGGTGTGGGTAAATGTTTCTTCTTCCTGATCTCAGGCCAGTAATTTGCTACAAAATTTTACCAGCAGAAGCTGCCTTTTCTTGTAACCAATTAGCACACAGCTAAAAATACATAACCTAAGTCAGCAAAATCCAAAGACCTTGTCACCTGGCCCAAACCGTGTGCCAGGAGGATGCCAGTGCCCAAGCCCGGCAGGATGCCAATATCAATATGTCACTGTGACGCAAAGGTGCTGGCAGCTGTCAGTCACTGGGCCAGCACCCACAATGCACCCACTCTTTCCCCAGTGCCACCTCTTGCAATGAGGACACCTGGCTTCAGCAAACGCCTCCAAGCACCCCGGCACTCCAGCAAGGCAGCAGTGTCAGCAGCTGGGAATCCATCAGAGACCTCAGAGCAAAACTTTCCTGACTCATTTTCCTGTTTCCTGCAAACATCACTGCAGCGCATTTATCATTGCTGTTTGCATGGTCCGTGGTTCTGTGGGGCATCAGGCTGTACAGCAGGTGTGGCATTTCAGGTGTCCCAATGCTGTTAAAGCAGGATGGCACCTGCAGCACAAATGCAGTTACCTGCATAGATGCAATTAGCATAAAAATGCCATCTGCCTGCACCACTTATGCCTGGGGGGATGGGCAATAAAGTAGGTCCTTCAACACTTCTAACATGAAAGGGCATCCCTCTATATCCCAAAAACATATAATAGCAGAAAGGTGTGTGAAGAGCACATCTGTGAGAGGAGAGGTCTCTTGCTTTCCTGTTGAGATGGCAGGGCTGACTGGATAAATAAGACCGAGATAATGAGCAAGATAAACAGTGTGAGCCACAGAGGTACCACAGGTTATCTCCCTTCATGGGGACACAGACCAGAAGTAAAAAACCTCATTGGCTCTCCCCTACCCACTGAGTGTCGGAGATCCAGTACTTGGGAAGTACCTGGCACTTACTCCCCTCAGCCTCCTGTCATGAGTGAACTAGAGGTTGCTGAAGGCTGGAGTCCACATCAATGGACCAGCAGTGGCCTGGCTGCACATCTGTCTGTGTCTCTGGAGCACCTCAGGGCTGTTCCACCCTCTCCTCTCTCAGACAGAGGTCTGCAGCAGCCTGACATTACTATTCAGCTTACACAGGCACACAGACAAAGAGAAAGTACCAATCATTATTTGCAACTGTGCATTTCCAAATAGGCTGGAGGCCACACAGCTTGAGAAGGACAAATGCCCTGCTGGAGGCAACGTTCATTCCTGGTGTAACAGGAAGATAGAGCAAAGGACAAAGCAAAACATTCTCTGTGGTGGCTGGGCACATCATGGAATGGAATGGAATGGGGGTTTTCATGTAACTCCTGTTCATTTTCAGTGGAGCACCCTGTTTATTAGGACCCTTCAGCTACAACTCAGTTTACTACGTGGCTGATCTCTGGAGCAGAGGCTGATTCTTCCTCCCTAAGTGGTTTATTGGAAAGCTGCTGAAAGTGCATTCTTACACACAAAATGCCAAACTAAGCTGGTCCTTAACAGGGCTCACCATGCAAGAGGGGCCATCTCCCAGCACAGAGAATAGCTTGTGGATATTTTCTGCAGCAACCTTGGTATCGTCTTTCACTTCTGTGACTGATTCAGGGATAAAGAAAGGGTGTGTGGTTGAAGCCGGCTCACACCCTGATGTTTCCCAGCTGTTCAAGCCTTCCCTTGAGACATCTGCCATCTGTGCAAATTACAACAGCATGAATTATGCCTCGGGATCCAAGCCACAGAAGTGTTTCCAGGATTGCTCCAGCTTTTCACTATTCCAAACATTTTGCAGGTCCCTCCTCTGCTGCTGCTAAAGTTTTCGCTCTTTGTATCTGCCACGCTCACAGTTTTCCAGTTCCATTCCTTATATTTTCCTTGCTCTCAACTTCCAACTGAAATTTCCACGTGTCCTGTTCCATACTTAGTCAACTTTCCAGACTACAGCACATCCATTATAGATGACTCCACCTGCTGGCTATCCAGCAGTGCAGCATTCGCATCACAGGGACCGTGAGACACAACTTAAATAAACATGACTCCAAAATCGTGCCCTGAGATTGTACATTTGCAGTAAAAGATGATAGATTTTCCTTCGTGCAGAAAAGTGCTCTATGAATTTATGATAACATTGTACCAATAAGTACTTGCAATCTGATTTTACCCTTTCACAATGCTATTTGATGCTGATACAGCACAGATTTCAAGTAAGATTTGAAAACACACTTTTCCTTTTTTTTTTCTTCCCTGTAATTTCTCCACTCTAAAAATAGTTACTGCCTCTTTAGCTTCAGATCTAAATAAGAAAACGGGGTAAATACTCTGAGCCAAGAGGATATTTTCAAAGTAAGACAGCCTCCAATTTGAAAAGAAAACCCCCTATGTATGCTACATGTACATAAACACTAAGATTTCAGATGAACTCCTGATGTGTGCGGGTACACAGAGCCAGCTGGGTCAAGAGAACTGACTCTGCGAGAACGCAAAGAAATCCTTTGCTTGTGATTCAGCATGACATTCAAGCACTTGCTTAACTTCAAGCATGAGAAATATCATTGCAATCAATGAGGTTATTGATGTGCTTGTGGACAAGGCGAGAACTCTGGTGCCTGTGCCTTGCACACAGGGCTAGAGCAGCTCTGCAAGTTGCAGGCAGGGAAGCTGCCTACATCTGTCTCGAAACACATCCGTCTGCTGATTGCCAGTGCTCTCCTATCTCCAAGAAGATGAAATTATTTCAAATGCAATTTGTAGCCCCTCCCCTCAAAAAAAAGAAAAGGCTAAGCCTCTTGCCTGAAATTATCCAAAATCCAGACAACACATAATCCACCACAGGAAATATAAATGCCTAATGCAATTTTATAGGCAGCTGGAGGGTGCCAAGTTTGCTAGCCCACACAATAGGTTGCAGATTTCTCTGTGGAAAACAAAAAAATTAAAAAAAGAAAAGGCAGGGAGAGTCTATAGCTCCCCTCAGTGATCCTCAAACCTTGGGAACTTCAGCTGTGGCTGCTGGCAAGAAGGGGCCGCTAATCCTGCAGTCTGTAGCAATCAGAAACACAGCCATATTTAGTCATGTTTTCCAGCCCCTACTCCTATTCCTGCCTGCTGAACAGCCACTTGATCAGGGCTAGAGATTCAAATCAAAATTAAATGTTACCAGCCCATGCAAAATTCAGGAAGGGATAGCCATAGCCCTGCGAAGCTGATGATAAAACCGTGGTGGAAATCCCTGCCTGAGTGACACTGGAGCTGGCTGGGGATACCAGCCCTGTGCTGTAGGGTCTGGCTGACCCAGAAATCGGCTGTGTGACTCAAGATTACCATCTCATGCTGGCCACTCCCTCCAGAGACTTGCCTCTGGCTTTATTATTACCAGTTTTCTTCACACAACTTGCATTCAGATGGAGTTTAGGTGGTTTGGTGACATGGGCTAAATATGGAATGGAGAAATCACCATAGTCGCCCAAGTAAGTGCTATAAATTCCAGCAATTTACGACAGAGGGGAAAGCTGGAAGCAGTCTGAGTGCATTCTTCAGCAGTGAGAATGCACAGGTAGGGCACCCAAATATATATAATTGTGGTACAAGGCTATAACTATGTCATTCTAGAGAAGTCACTGCAGTTTTATCTCCTGGACTTGCTTACACTGATTTTAAACATCTTTTTCTCCCTTTAATATCCATTTTCCACTGTCCCCACTGCCACTCCCTCACCAGCATTCCTGAGTCTGCTCCAGCAGGCCTGCCCCTTGGAGTTGCTTCCCCGCCCAGCATCCCCCAGCCCTCTGCTTTTGTGATTCGTCTTTTCCTCCTCTTTACTGCAGCAGGAATTTTCCCTTGGGAGACATTAGTAGGGGAAGGGAGACGAAGAGAAATGAGAGCCAGGGGTTCAGATTGTGAGCAGGAACAAACTCACCCCTCCACTGCCAAAATCTCATTGAAGGCTCCCAGGACTACCAGAAGTGTGAGCCTACAAGTCAAGGGCTCACTGTCCTGCCTTTGCTCAGCCCTCCTCTTCCCCACAACCCACTGAGGTCTCTGCAGCATCCCTCTGCAGCATCCCCAAAATCCCTGCTTGGGCTGCCCATGGCTGTCCCGTATCACTGAGCCCAGAAATCTGTTAGCACAGACATCATGCCAGGTAATCCCATGCCTAAACTGCTTGAGCTCTGAAACCTCTGCTAAAGCAGTTTCCAGCTCCTCCAGGATGTGGGGTAGCTGCTTTAGAATTAGTTTATAGCAAAGCTCTCCCTTTCATATAAAGCTATTACCAAGCTGTTGCTTTGTTCCAAAGAGATCACCTCACACTATGAGCTCTGTGCTGTGACCGAGTGCCAGCTTAGATGTCAGGGCACCGAACCAGTCAGAAACAGGCCAAAAAAATAAACTTCCCCCAAGTGCTTTAGCACTCACAGGACACCTGAGAGATGTGGGATCCCCAACCCCCAGAAACAAGCCCCTGCTGCAGCATGCAGCCAGTAATCACATTTCATCCTGGCACAGTCAAATTCCTTTGGCACTTCCTCCCTGCCGCCAAGCGCAGCACGCTCGCCCCGGAGAGCAAATTATAATCAAGCTCAGCAGGGCTCATAATCAACACAGGTAAGTACACATCAGGTCTCGCTGTGCTTCGGAAATAAATAAGGCAGCCCCTTTCACCTGCTGTATTGTTGATAATTCATCTCTTTCCTCCAGCTTTCAACCCACGAGAAATTTTTTCAGCTGAAACCATTCTTCATTAGCTCTTTGAGGTACTTAATTTTTAAAGGCATCCCAGTCCATCAGTCACAGCTGGTATTCTCCATCCACACTTTGTACATCATCCTCTAAGGCAGTAATTTAGCAGTAGTATCCTACCAGATCTACTAGATCCTCAGGTCCCCAAATTTTGCTTTTTTTTTCTTTTTTTTTTTTTGTAAGAGGACAGAAGTTTAAATTGCAGAACAGATATTGCCATGAGCACTTATTTTCTGTGAAATGTTGATCTATGACTGATTCTGGCATGAAAGGATTTCCTGGGTAGTTCAGAAAAGAAAGGACAGGAGAAAAAAAGAGAAAAAAAGAAGAAAAAAGACAGTAAATATTTTATCTATTCACTGCTCAAGAAAACCAGAAAGCAGTAGCATCAAAACCACATGGGAGCAATCCCTGTCCTGGCACAGTAACTACCCAGAAGGGCTATGCCAGTTGCAACCAAAAAAAGAAAAGGCAGAATCCAAAAGCTAAGCAGGTAAAGGGAACAAATTATGTCAGAGCAAAATTTTGCTGCCTGTGCAGCCCATCTCCATCTCTGCTGCATGGTTCACTCTCACCCAGCAACTCAAACAGGACAGGTCAGCCCTGCACACACCAGATGTGTCCCCAGTTTCAGCAGTGTGAAGAGGACACTGGGCTGGGAGACCTGAGACCAGGTGTCTGTGATCCTCCCCAGCAAAGATACCTGGGCAGTGCAATCGATTTACTCCCAACCTAAACAGGAACCTAAGGGTTTCTTTTTTAAGCAGCAATCGTGGTGTTACCTGCCTGCATAGAGGCAGGCTCCCTGTTGGGCAGGCAGGAGTGTTGCTGGGACCAGCTGGAGGATTCTCAGGGAATCTCTGACCTGTGCTGGAGGAAATTGAGTGCAGAAGGGACCTGTGGGCTTTTCTGGCTGGCCCAGAGAGGGGATAAAAGTCCAACTAGCCTGCTACAATTCACAGGGAGCACTCCCTGCCTTGGTGGGATGTCCCAGCAAGTGGCACTGGGTGACCAAGAGGTGTCCCATGGGCTCCCCACCCCTCTGCAGCACAGCCAAGGCTCTGCCGCGGCCGAGAGCAGAGCGCTGGCATTTCCAGACCCAGCTCTTCCCACCACGGCGCCTGCTGGGAGGTGTTTGCTTATTCCACCCCGGTGGCCAGGAAAAGGCTTTGTTGTCAGGGGAAAACAGAGCCCACAGAAGTGCTGCTGCCCCCACACACCTTGCCAGTAGAGAAATTAGTCTGGGGAGCCTCCCACCAGCACTGCCTAAACACCTCCCAACTTCATGGCAGCTTCAAACATAGATTAACTTTCCTGGGAAATGACAGAACCCGGCTCATGATTTCTGTTTGGAGTGAACATCCCATGACAGTTTATTTTAATCATCTTGCTGCTTTTAATAATTTGTGGCAATGTTGTGAGGCAGCCTCTCCTGCTGGGCAAGCCATAGGTACTGTGGCCCCATGGAGAGCAGGCATCCTCTAGCACAGCTCATAGAGGTACCAGGGGAATATAGAGGGAAGATTTTGAGGAACGAATCTGCCAGATGCCTGGGCAGTAGAGCAGGGAACAATTGCTCCACCCAGGGAAACAGGACCTTGAACTCTTGCTTTGGAGAGAAGCTGTTTTGAAATGATCCTGCATGATAATCCTGGACACAGCTCTTCCCCTGCCATGCCCCATGTCCATGGAATGGGTGCTCACTTCCTCTCTCCATCACAAATCTCTTTGCTCCCAGGTTACGGGAGAGGAGCCACAGAGAAGCTGCTATCTGGTCTCCCTCTGTGATTTTCTCCCTAATCCCCTTTCATCCTCTGCCCAAAACAAACATGTCAGGTCCCTTCATTGGGATGTGTTGCCAGGCTTGGCTCATCCCTGGTGTTCCTCTGAAGCTGTGCTGTGTTTAGGGCTGTGCTATATCCAGTGAGAGGACCAGTCCTGCAGGGCATGCTGCACATGCTGACATCCTGGCCATAGGAATGCTGGTCTCATCCTTGTCCTGACACTTCCACTGGTGGCAGTGGAGCTGCCTGCCCTGCACCAGTCAGCCCCACAAATGCAGGTGCTGGGCCCCAGCCCTGCTGGTTTTCTGTTCAAGCAGTTCTGGTTTTCTCACCTGCCCAAGGAAGCAGTGCCAGCAAACGACCTCTGAGGCAGGCAGGGCTTTACTCCAGGTGTAATTTCCTCCTATGCTGTAGAGATACTCTGTGTTATCCTCTAGTGCAGCAGGGCTGCCAGCTGTGCTGGCCATCCCTACTCTGAACCAAATTCCTTGGCTGCAGCACAGAGGTGAGCGCTTCCTTTAGCAAAGGAGAGGTGTTGGGATGCAGATAAATCCCTTCCAGCCTCCCAGCAGGGGCCTGAATAAACACAGCACAAACCTGGCCCCTTTCCTCATGTGGGGTCCTGCTGCAGTTTAACTATAGATCCATGCTGAAGCATTAAGTCATGTCCTTGAAGTCGCCTCCCAGAAACTTCACAGGTGAGAGGGAAATGGTGAGCTGAGCTTCAAGCAAAAGCTGATAAAGAGCTTTATCTGCGCCTTACCCACAAGGACACATCAGGGCAAGACAGCCGGGTGCCTCGTGCTTCCGAAAATGATGAGCTGGTGAGCTGTGAGCTGCACAAGCACATCGACAGCCTACAGGATCAAAAGCCAGCCTGCACAGCAAATTACCTCATTAAAACCTGTTTTGGCTGTGCCCATAACCTCATCTTCAAAGCCTGCTGCAATTGCTTGCGACAACGTTAATACTTAGGCAAGCAGAGAGCCTCACCTGAGGCTGGAGCCAATCTCTCCTCCAGAGCTGATCTCCTTGCACCTGCACCAGCTTTAGGAGGCAGAAATGAGGTCTGAAAGAGCCAGCTTGGACTTGGCAGCACAGACAGGGTGCATGCAGCCCCCCTGCCCTTCTGAGCTCCCATGGGGAAGTGCTGAGAAGGAAATGAAACAAGCTTTCAACACATGCCTGCTAGCCATGGGGCAGCCTGGGCAGGCTGCATCCATCCAGCAGCACACAGGGCTGCGAAGTTTTGCCAGGGTCCTCTCAAATCCCAGGGACAGCTCAGGACTGAGTAAAGTATTCTGGAAGAGAAGAACCTGGGCTAGGAGAAAGGATGCTTCCCTTGCTGCTGCACCAGGAGTGCCTCAGTGTCAGGACTTTGCAGGAGGAAAAGTGAGAGGTGGGCTCAGCTCCTATACGATGCTGTTTCTTTATAAGGCATATCCTGTTTCCCTGGATACAGTGGGAATGAAAAGCAGGAAGTTCCTTTGATCACAGCTCCAAGGATTTGTTGTATTTTTTTTTCCTTTCCCCTTTTTTTTCCTCCGCCAAGTCATTGCTTCACCCACAAAGCTGGTGGAGGTTGCCCCACACCTCTTGGCTGTACAGTGCAGCATCCCTGCACTTCTAGGCACATCTCTCCACTGGCACCACCACTCTCTGCCACCAGAACTTCCTGTCTAGTGAGACTTTCTCTTGCCACAAAGCCCTCCTTCAAGCTCAGTCTTAAAAGAAGTCAGGGATTTGAGCAATGTCTCTTCTCCTAAAAAGGAGCCTAAGGAAGTGATCTATTTGTCCCGAGTGATACACCCTGCCACAGCACCCACTTCCATGAGATTCTGCACAAATTCCATCAGAAGTCAATTAGGGCTGTAGTGAATGAAGTCATTCACAGTCTAATTCCAGCTTAATTAGCAGCAAGCAACCACATTATGAGTAACACAGCATTGTGAGGCCAACCACTCCATCATCATCAGTCCTCCACTTCCTCCCTTTGCTCTTCCTTCGAGCTGGAGACCTGAGCAATAGTGAAACCTCCAAGGCAGACTCTCCTTCAGGGCATGTGTCCCACATCCTCTGCTGCCTGCATGCACCCTCAGCTGCTGCAGGTGAGTGGAGAAAGTGGCCTGACCTCAATGCTCCTCCTGCACAACCAAGCCCAGTCCAAGGAGTGGCTGTACTTTTACCAAACTGGCTTTTCAGCATCCTTCTCCGTATGTTTCACCCAAATTCAAAGTCTCAGAGAGGGAGGCTGCCCCAGTACAGGGGGCCAGCTCCCTGCACCCCTCCCCTTGTGCTAGACCATCATCGTTCAAGATATTTCACGTTTTGCTTTTCCTCTTGCTGCACAGCTGCTCAGCTCTCTCTCCTGCTCAGCCACACAGGCTTGAAGTGCAAGCAAGGATGAGAGTCACAAATTTAGGACAAAAAGTTTAGTTTTTTTGCTATCCTTTTCCTTCTGCTTTTGCTTCCACTGCTAGAGCATCAGGAACAAGACAAAATTAAATGCAAGCAGCAGTTATCCACTATTACCAGCTCTCTGTCCTGAAACTTGGGAATATTTTTTCCAGCATTTCCAGAAGAGGCTGAGCTGCCTGAGCTCTAGTTGGAATAGTTTTCTAGTTGAAAATCACTCAAATTTTGAGTGATTTTCAGATCACTCAAACCACTGCTCTGAGACCTCCCTCACCCCCCAGCCTGGGAAAGCTGCAATTTCCACCTTAGCTCCCACACTCCAGTGTCTGTCACTGAGGAATCCCACTCCACAGCCATTGAATCTGCACCCTCATTCTACATTTACATTAAGTGGTACTTGAATCAATTTGTGGAAGAAAAGGGAGAGCTAAATCCTAAATTTTGCAGGTCAGTGCTGCAGTACCAGGAACCCAGCTGGAGCTGGCTCTAACGGCCACTGTCTTTGCTCTGCCCTGGGGGGAGTAGCTGCAGCAGGAACAAGCAGAGCACTCAGCTGCTCCCCAGGAAAGAAGGAAGGCTCTTTGCACAGGATGCTACTGCAGGTCTGGTGATTTACCTCCACTTCCCAGAGGCTGGGCTGGTTGCTCTGCCCCTCGGTTCTGCTGTTGTCATGGCCTGTGAGGGCCACACTGTAACCTGCAACAATTTTACCTTTTCTTAAGCTGATTTATGACATATAATGATCTGGATGCCAATCCTTTCTCCCAGCAGAATGGCCCAGTGCAGGGACAGGAATGTTTGTAATCAATCCATCATGTCTTACATCTCCTCAAAATCTATGTCTTTCCCTCTAATTTAGACCCCTTTCACTGCCTGCTGGGATCAGTCCTGAGGTGGGATGGTGCAGACAACAGACAGAGCTTGCAACAACTTCCAGAAACTATTTTTTTGTTGGCTCCATAAAAAAGGTCTCAGCTCAATCTCTTTTCCACGCTTATTACCATTGTAACCATTCACCTACTCAGACCATCCCCAAAATCCCAGGAAAAACCACTGTGAAGCATTTACCAGCTCTGGAGAGCCACAGAATAGCAACTAACCTGAAGTCATGACAATCTCCTAGCTTGAGGTTGCAATCTGCAAAGCAGAAAACGGTGAATAGGAGACTTAATTTTGTTCCTTCCATGTGGATGCACAAAAAAATGGAAAGCTGAAGAAAAATACTGTGCCAGTTAAAAAAAAGAGACAAGCCTCTTTCCATCTTGCACAGGACAGAACAGCAGCCAAGCAGTGCTCTGGCTCACACAGAGCAAGCCTAAGGACACAAAAAGCAGCCTGAACTTAAAAGGGTCATCACAACACCAGCACACAGGTTTTGCTCTGAATCACTGCAGTGCCTGGCCAGTGGTGCCATTTCAAGTTCATCCTATGATGGTAAAGCAATTTCTATGCAATTTAAAGAGATACCCTGCAAGCTTCTGCAAAACACTTTGGAAATCCAAAGATTGAAGCAGCTGAGCCAATAACCTCCTGGATGACACTAAGTCCAGTCCTGTTTTTAACAGCCTGTATGCAGGATATCAGCACAGCAGTGCCTGTATCCCACACATCACGAACCCTCATCCAGCCTCTCATGCCTTAATCCCTTACTCAGACTTTAAACAACTGCAGCCAAAGTAACACAACTTCAAAAGCAGCTCCTTTTCCACTGACCCTGTATAATGGAACTGCACCCACTCGTGCAGCAGCACATGGTTTACCGTGCCTGCTCCTTCTACACTCCCCCTCATTTTTTTTTACTTCTACTTACACTGAAGTTTAATGAGAAGACATTTCCCTTCCCAACATCTGGTTAGGCAGAAGCACCGCCCTTTGAGAGCAGCAGCCACGTGTGCTCCGCAGGGAAGGAGTTTCCTGTAAGCTGCACCCTCCTCCCTGCTCCTTGTTTCCAGACTGGCCCTGGCAGCAGCCCCTGCTGGCAGCACGGCCCAGCCCTGCCCGCAGCTCCCAGCTCAGACTGCCTCAGCAAGGTCTGAATCTGCCAGCACAGGATGGGAGGGACCAGCTCTGAGTTAGGAGCTGCTGGTGTTGCACTCCAGCTTCTCCTGCTCTGGCTGTAGGACCAGAACGCATTTGTGAATATAGGCACAAGTTTCTTATGCAACTTCTGGCAAAAATGTAACAAAAAAGAGAGTTTCCATGGTCGCACAGGGTCTTCACTGTAGGGAGGGAAGGGCAAAAAACGCACATGACTGCAGCACATGGATAATCTTTATTGGTAACATCAGTGGAGCACCAGTAACCATTACTGACTGTAGTGGTGACACACAGCTGAGGCACATGCTAAGGCACTTTTATTATATAAAAATTTAGTTAAATTCTTCTGTGACAGCAATCAGGACAGGAGGCTCCTGCATTAGGGTGCTTCAGGCATACAGTATGGTGCTTCATATTTAAATCTTACTTTGCTCATAAGTAGGTCTAAATGCAGCATATACAATACGGTTAAGAATACAGGTAAATCCAGCAACCAGTGTACAGTGTAGAAAAGTAAAGACTATCTATATATAACCATGGTCCCAAGAGAAAGGCAGTGATAAAGACCTTTATTTTTTCTTCTTAATTACTTATTACAAGAAATACAAAGGCCTTACATATATCTGTGCAGATTAAAGGGTTTTTAATATACTCTTAGTCAATGGTGCACAATAACTAATCCCAACCCCTGGTTATAGAGCAGGTGCAAGAGGCTTGGACATGTCAATAAGAGGAATTTCACTCCCCTTATCCCCACCCTCTGCCCACTACCCTATTAAATTCCTCTAGATTCTGTCTATTACCATTAAATATATTTGGTCCCCCAGAGATTCTCAGACAAGTACAAGGACATTGCTCTGCTCCCCCAGCCTGTCACTAACTACTTAGATGAAACCGCTCAGAGGCAGAGACGCAAACAGGACATCATTGCACTTCAGAGATCTGTCCAGACAGGAAAAAAGGAAGGAGGAAGGAAAAAAAAAATAAAAAAAGAGACAACTTGACAACTTTGGCAAGTCCCCCAGGTAAGGGGTCCCAAGAGGAGTTTTCCTCTTCAGCCCTCCCTGGAAACATATGAAAGAAGAAAGGGCAAATTGTCATGGCCAAAGCACACCGTTTTTCCTGAAACTGCTCCCAAACCACATGGGTGGGCAGATTAAAAGAGGCAGAAGTCTGAGGTCACTGAACATGATTGCCGAAAGCAAACAAAGAGGGAGGGGGAAGAATACAGGAAGAAGCTTCCCTGCAGCTAGAATTGAAGACAAAAGGAGATTTACAGCAAAAATAATCTTTCCCTAACCCCACTCCCTCCAAACTGTGTAAGGATTTACCAGCAGACATGGCACAGACAGTTCTACAGGCCTTTGCAGTGGCCAAACTGCTGGTCAAATTTCAGAGCCCTGACTCTTTGGCATTAAATATAAAGAGGATTAGGAAACTGGAAAGAGGAGAAAACTAGGAACACAGATGCCCAATGGCCCCAGATACACAGATCTGGGCTTGCTCTGCAGATCCCCAGCCAATTTAGGAGGAGAGGGTTTGCTGAAAGTCCAATGGAAGAAGGGAGGGTAGATGGGTCACTCCCTCACGTGTAACCTGGGTCAAATGGGAGGACTTATTCAGTAGCTTTGGCATCACCAGCATCTGGCTTGCCATCCACTTCCTCGTCGGACATTGACTCTCCTGTTCCCTTCCTGACCATCCGGCGTGTCATGACGAACGGCAGGTCCCCACGCCTAGGGAAGGACACACGGCACATCAGCAACGTTCCATGGAACTCACAGGCAGGGCAGGCTCTGGGAGAAGCTGAGGAAGCACCTGGCCCTGCTGTACTGTGGGCAGCTGCACAAAGCTCATGCTGCACTGGCTGCCAAGGCGTGGCACAAAATGCTCCTCCTTACCTGAGTTTGCTCTTCAGGGAGCTGACTTCTCTATTCATGGCATCTGCTGTTTCAGTGGCATCCTCCAGCTCCCGCTGGAGCTTCCTACGGGATGCATTGGCTCGCTGGGCCTCCTCTTCTGCTTCCTCCAGCTGGCGCTTCAGCTGCTTCAAGCGCATGTTCGCCTTGTCCGCCTGAGCGTGTATGGGGCAAAAAAAATAAGAACTCAGTGTTTTCCCAGAGTTGCAGCACAATAGTTAGAGCAGCAAAAAGCAGAGTTTCCAAAGTCCTCTCTTCCCTTTCTGAAGGGAATTGCCTAGGATTTGAGAGGTCCTAGGTTTAATTTAAAAGAATCACATTTTCACCTGTCTCATCTTGTAATTTTTACAGTGACAAAGAAGAGAAATCCATAGGATTGTGAATGCCTTGGTCATAGAAGGGAAATCCTGACCCCCAGAAGACGCACAGACACTGCAGGTCACTGTACCCACCTGATCTTTGAATTGCTCAGCATTACGCCTCTCATCATCCACCTGCAGCAGGATGTCTTTCAGCTTCTTCTCGGCACGGCGCACCTGTTTGCTGGCAGCCTGGCGCTCCCTGAACACAAACACGGAGGGCTCAGACAACAGCTTATCTCCCACTGTCCCCAGCCAGATCACCTGACCTGGGCAAGTCAGAAGTGAGGAAGATAGCAAAAGTCCTCCTTAACTTAGGAAGAAAAGGGGAGGGGAAGCAATGTTGCCCAGAAATGTACAAAAGGCTGATGTCACATGGACAAGAGCTACAGAGGGGCAACAAGTGTACCACAGCTACAGTTATAGGAGTGGTTAAATTCACAAGAAAGTGTATGTGTTTACTGTGATAAACAAAGAAAGTGTGCCTAGATCTTCCTTCTGTACTACCCTGAATATAGGATGAAGCTCTCACTCAGACAAATCAGAATTAAGAAGGGCTTGAAATCCCAGAAGGGGTGGAAGCCTGTAAAGCAGAGTTTCTCCTAGTACATACTTGGTCTCCATGTCCAACTGCTCTTCCAGCTGTGCTATCTTTGCTTCCAAGGCCGTGATGGTAGCCTTGTACTTGGACTTGACGGCGCTCTCCATCTCCTGCAGTTTGAGCTTGAGTTCCTTGTTCTGGCGCTCCATCTGCTGGCGAGCGTTCTCATTCTTCTGTGCATTGCTGCGCTCGGCATTCAGGTCGGCGTTCATCTGATCAATCTGCACGGAGAGAGAGATAAGGACTCCTCAGCACAGCCAGTGCTCCTGCCTGAAAGGCTCATTTATTTCTCAGACTCAAAAAGAACAAGGACCTGAGGGTGAGCTGAATACTTGGAATAATTTCGCTGCAGAGGGACCTGTCTGTAGGCAGGACACTTCTCAAAGTATCTTAGTTTACCCAGATTTTCAAAGTAATTCCTTGAATAACAGGTTTATCAACCTCCTCTTAAGGCTAACTAAACTTGCCAATCACATTCACTGCCCTCTGGGGCTAAGGCTATGGTCTGGTACTTAACACAGTAATTATCAGTCTCTGAATTACAAAAATCCTGAGGCAAGTGGATCCAATATATGTGCTTTACTAATTTATTATTTGCAGTCTGTCTACTTCCACTACGAAGCAGCAGTTTAAAAATACTGACTTTCAGAGGTAAAAGGGTGAGAACTTGTGTACTTCCAAGCCAGGGCTCTGGCTGATAGTCAACCAAGTAGTACACTGTCATCCATCAGAATGAATGAGACATTTGGAAAACCATAAGCCCAGCTCCTTGGCTTTGGAACGGTAAGAGAACAACATGCTTGACTCTCAAAGTCGGGCAGAGAAAATATGGCACACAACAGGCAGGTCAGGATCATAGTTTCTATAGCAGCCTAACAAATGTCATATGTTCAGTCCATTTGAAACAGCATAGAACTGGCAGAAAAGTAATTTTCCAAACACATGGTCGTACTCTTCAGCATGTCAAGTTGGAGCAGCGTGCCACAGATCATCTTTCTCAATATCTCTTAATAAAGAAAAAAGGGACTGGGAAGGGGTTGGTTTGGTTTAAAATAAACTTGGGAGATTGTTCCAGCTACCTAATGATTTTAAATGGCCAAAGCCAGTGAGTTAACATCAGTTTTGGCTGCTATTTTCTGTACTGTGGTATTCAGCTGTTTCTTCTTGCTCACACCTATGGCCTTCTGAGGGCCTGCACGGTGCACAAGGCAGATGCTGGCATTACTAAGAGCACAGTCTGACAATACACAGACACCAGAGAACCCCCAAAGGCTGCTGCAGCCTGAACAGGTACCTGAAGATTTGCCTTCTTGAGCCGGTCATTGATTATCTCTGTGTTGCCCTGCTCTTCTTCTAACTCCTCCTCCAGCTGAGCTATCCGTGCCTCCAGGCGCCTCTTCTCCTCCATGGCCAGTGCTCTATAGGACACAGAGTCACAAAAGCATTAAAGCAGCACTGATGGCATCAATGCCTTGGGGAAAACTCACCACTTGTACACAGAATTAGCTCAGTCTTTAGAGACCAGAGGGGACACAGTGTGTGCTGCAGTCTATATAAAAATAAATGGCTGAGAAGTGTTTTCTCACAGCAGCTCCTCCTTTCTCAAATGAGGAACATTACTCACCCTTTACCACTGTTGTTGGCAATCTCATCAGCCAGCTCATCCCTCTCTTGCTGGGCCTGGCGCTTGGCACGTTCAGCAGCTGCAAGTTCCTGGAATGGAAACAAGATGGACAGTGATCCAATAGGAAGCTACCAATTAATGCAGCATAGGAAAAAGGAGTTACTGGTAATGGCTGGTATGGTCTCTAGCATAATCCAAAGCTAATTATATACAACATGGCCTGTTCCCTGTCCACCCTACAGCCTCCTTTGCTTTGCACACTCCTACCACAGCTGTCAGGAAAGGGCCAAATTCTGCATTTTGAATTGGACCTCATATTTGAGAAGAGCAAAAAGTACAAAAGAAAGAAAATAAACACTCCAGCTTAGACTGCTGCATATAGTTCTTGGCCAAAGAAAACAAACCAACCCTTGACTTTCATGCATATTCCATTACCTCCTGCAATTGGATCATCTCTGCCTCCATGCTTTTCAGCTTCTTCTCATTTTCTTTAGCCTGTGCCAAGATCTCTTCTCTGGAAGTACGAGTGTCCTCCAGTTCCCGCATGTAATCCTTCATTTGTGCCTGAAAACGGAGAACAGAAAGGGATGAATTTCAGAACGTTCATATTAAAAGATGTGGTTTGTTTGACTTATGGGAAACATGGATGGAAAACAGAAATAGGGACTCATTACTCTTCAGCAATCACAAAGGTTGCTGTAAAAACAAGGGGAATCATCCTCTTTGCATCTCACAAGTAACATGTAAAAATATCAATGGAAGCAAACAGGATTGCTCATTTGTAGAAAAAGGTTTCGTCAGACAAATGGAGAAGGGAAGGTACAAGAAGCTTTCTAGTGAAACAATGGAATGAACAGTCTAGAGAGGATTTCATTTTCCCTAAGAACAGGTTAGACAACTTCTTGCAGGAATTTCAAAAGCACAAAAGAGCCATCTTGGGGTAAGAGTAGGCCTAAATGTTATTTAAGGTCCTCTAGGCTTTGCAGCTCTGTAATCCTTTCCAAAAACATGGACCTTGAAGCAAGCACTAGAGTGGACTTTGCCTACAGCTTGTCTCCCACGGAGTTAAACAGGCAAATTGGGATTAGAAGGATGCTTGAAATGCCAAAAAATATTTCACAGTGAACTGCTGCAAGCTTCTGCTGCTCTTGTGACACTGATGCGTTGTTCTGGCGAGGTAAAACCTTACATCCTGTTGCCCAGGGTAAAAACTCTGCCCTGACAGCTGAAACAGCTGTAATGTTTCACCTGCAGTTTACGCAGCTGCTTGATGGCTTCTTCACGATTCTTGTTAGCAGTGTCTATATGGCTTTCCAAATCCTTCAGGTCCATCTCGAGCTTCTTCCTGGCAGCCACAGCCATGGAGCGCTGTTTGCGCTCATCCTCCAGCTCTGCCTCCATCTCCCGAACCTGTGTGGAGCAGCAGAGGCATCAGCATTTCAGCTCCTTTGTTTCCCAGCACCCACTTTTCACATTCCCCTTTCAAAGGCTTCATAAGTGCAAGCATGTGACTTGTCTTCATTCTCCCTGGCAGGGGGATGGGGCTGACATTCCTCACTAATAAAGCCCCACGGGTTCCTGTGAGAGACAAAGACTATTGGAACAATCACACACACAAGGGAGGAAGTCTCTCACAGCTTTGCAATATTGCCTGGAGTATTAACATTAACAACAATCTTTGGATTGGCACTGTCTGTCTGACCATCTTCAGACACAAGTGTCTTTGTGTACAGAATGCATTGAGGATTTACAGAGCAGTTCTTACTTGTCTGATCAGTTGTTTCTTCTTCTCTTCATTCTGCTCATCACGCCCCTGGAGGTCCCGGTCAAACTGTGCCTTCATAGCCTGTTGGTTTACTTCTAGCCGCAGTTTGGCATCCTCTGTGGCCTGCAGCTCATCCTCCAGCTCTTCCAGCTGTGTCTTCATCTCCTCCACCTGCTGCTCCAGGGCTCGCTTAGCTTTCTCCAGCTCATGGACCTACAACACAGTACCACACGTGAGTTTTCTGAAAAGAGTGCAGACAATTTAATCTACCCTAACAAAAAAAAAAAAAAAAGGCTAAGAACAGCCACTCACATCAGACAAGATACAAGAACACTGCACCTGTCCCTGTATTAGGGCAGATGCACACTGTCAGTCTGAACCATAATTACCATTAGTTCTAGTTGTGTGTGTATGGTGGTGGGGAAAAAGAGAAAAGCAACTGTCAGCCCAATCCTGACTTAGTGAAGACTTGTCAGACCTGGACACCTCTGGTTCTGACAGAATTCAAGAAAATACTTCTTGGCCTCTGAATTTATTCTTTTCCTTCATTAACATAACTTTTTTTTTTTTTAAATATTGGAGATAATGTCTTCTACTGCCTCATTAACCACTGTATTTTTCATATCAGGTTCACACCATACTTTCATCTCTGCCACAAGGATAGCAGGTAATTTTCAACTTTACCACTGCCTCATTTGGGTCATTTCCAGCCCACCCTTACCACTTACTGACATAATACGAACATAACATTCACAAACTCACAATGTATCCAATACTCTCTACAACGTTACCACTGGCATCAGCTTTTTGCAGGACAAAAGTAACAGTATCGACTGTGTGACATCTCCTGCCCAGACACTTCAACTGAATACTTACACTTTTCCCAACATCATCCTTGGAGCTCATGAGATCTTCCATCTCTGCACGGAACTGCTTATTGAGCCGTTCCAGCTCAGCCTTCTGCTCCATAGCTTCTTCCAGGGCTCTGGCCAGGGACAGGGCCTTGGTCTCCTTCTCCCGGGCCTCTGCCTCAGCACGGTCCCGTTCCTCTGCATACTTGGCAGAGATGGTCTTCTCCTCTGCCAAGAGCTACAAGAGCACAGCATCAGTATTCTGAGAGATTATTGATCATTTGCTAACAAGGTAACCATGCATCTTTTCATCAGGGCCTTCTTAATAGTGTTCTTCCATGGATAGAAGGAATCAAGAATATGCAGCTTCAGAGAATGAAGCGTGCCATCCCATCTCCAACAACCATGCTGACCCCAAGTAAACAAACCCCTGACCTCCTAGGCCTCCAACCTATTATTTTCAACTTTCTCTGAGATGATTTGCAAACAACACTTCAAACAATCTTGGTTTTGATATAAATGTTATCCCTTTGGGGAAAGGAACATTACTTAACTTCCTATTCATAGAACAAAATTAATTTACTTCTATTAAAGCTTTTTTCTCCACTCTACGTGCTCTTCCTTAGTTCAGAAATAAATATGCATTCTCCAAGCTGTATTGCCTAGGTATTCTTAAAGCAGACCTATCAATAAGATGTACCCACTGAATGCTTATGACTGAAGCCATACCTGATCAAACTTCTTCTGCTTCTTCTCTAGGTTGGAGACAATCTGCCGCTGATGGTCCAAGTCCACAGCAAGGTCATCCAGCTCTTGCTGCAGGCGGGTCTTTGTTTTCTCCAGCTTGTCATATGCAGCTATCTTCTCTTCATATCGCTGGCTCAAGCCCTCTAAGTCCTTCTGCAGCTTCTTCCTGGCCTCCTCTGATGACTCAAGGCAGCCCAGACCATCATCCATTTTCTTCTTGGCATCTATTGCCTAAAGGACCAGGATTGCACATGAAGCTACAGAAAATATTCTGTGCGGTTTACCAGCACCAGAAGTTTAGTACTTTCAAGTAAGAGAGTCTGGTCATTTCTGAAAGTACTACTCCCCACTCAGACAATACTGTACGACTGAATTCCCAAAGAAATTCCTGGACAGAAATCTATGAGCAGTTCAAATGATAATCATCAGAGACCTCCTCATTTCTTCTCTCACCCAAATCAGCAAAACCACCCTTGCCCAGGAAAGGTAGTGTTACTACAAGTCAATTCTGCATTTAAATCTTACTTCTCTCAAGACAGACCTGTATTTATACTTCCTCTCAAAAGGCACTGGTTTACAGGATGCAGACTATGTACCTGTTGCTGAAGAATAGAGATCTGTTTCTCCATGTTTCTCTTTGCCTCCTCCTCTTCTTCCAGTTGCTCCTTGAGAGAATTCTTCTCATCTTCCATTTGCTTCAGCTTAGTGCTGAGGCTCAGTTTGAGGCGAGTCTCCTCCTGCAGGAGCTCCTACAAAGCAAACACCCCAGTGGAATTTAGCACCACTCATTGGATTTAAAGGCTCACAATCCTCATCCACTCTCTCCAAGAGTGCTTCTGAAGTTGAGTTTAAACATGCAACTAATTTCACAGATAAGACAACTGAAGACAGGATTTAAATAACTGCCTTTCAGTAAGCCAATATAGAAACAAAATATTCAGAAGGGTCCTATTCTCTCCTACACTCTAATCATTAAAATACACTCCTTGCCAGACAAGCCTTTCTCAAGGCCTTACCACATAAGTTTTTCCACAGTCCTCTCTCAAGTCCTCCAAAGTAGCACAGAAAGTCTTCAGACCTTCCCCAACAATAATATGACTGTACTCTGCTAAGTGTCTCTCATACTCTGGTACCAAAGGAACACACAACAGGCCCAAGTGCTCTTGCATGGTTAAAAACAGTGCTGGTCTCAGAAGAACTGTACAGCACTGGTCATTTACCAGTTTAGGGCACAAAAGCATTGACTCACTTATGCTGTCAGTGTTTGGTTAATCTTTACAGATCCCTCAGCTCAATCTTCAAACTAGTGCAGAATTTTTGTAGTGTGCCCTGTCTTTGAGCCTGTTTTTTAAAAGAGTACTAAGTAGACAGAACATCAATGACTGTTCAAGGCTACTTATTATTGATGCGCCCTTCCTTTCCCTTCCAACCTTCTTAGCACTCCATGCTCCACCTTGAGTCATATTCTGCTAGCTGTAAATGCTTGCTTTTCCCACAGTATAAGACTAAGGATGATTTATTTCCTGAAAAAATACAAAATTATTTGAATCTATCACTTCTCCAATATCCACTGGGAAATAAAACTTTCTGCTTAATTTGACAAATTTACTGGAAATCACACACATGTGCACACACACAGAAACCCTGTCAAACACTTGACTACGAAGATCTCAAACAAGAACTTCAAACAAGCATTCCAGTCAGCTGAAGCACTAAAGTGCTCTCAAGTGGAAAGGTGATAGAGCAGGACTTCTAAGCCCAAGACAGGGCAAGTCACATATGTTCCACAGGCTGAGGAAGCAGAAGGAAGACAACCAGCCTGTTTCTGTAGGGTATACTCTCAATACCATACGGTATAAACCCCTCAGGAAAAAAAAAAAAAAAAAAAGTCGAGACCTAATCCTTTGAATTGTTGTATAATCAGTACTTAATAGCATCCAGAGTGATTTCTCCCTTTACCAATTTCTAACAGACACACAGTTGCCTTGGTTTCCAAAGCTCTCACCTGTGTATCCTGCAGCTGTGATTCCAGAGCAGAGAAATCCTTTGCTAATTTGATTGATTTACTGTCAGACTGGTTCAAAAGACCTGTGACATTGTCCAACTCAACCTGAAGGAAAGATCAGAATATCAGTTACTGAATGCACCAGTAAAAACAAAGACAGGAAGAGGTGCAGCTATGAGACATAAAACTGAAAATAGAGGCACTTCTCAGCAGGAGGGCATGTGTATAATCTTTCAAGGAATGAACACATTTCCACAGTCCCAGAAATTAAATATGAGAAGCTGAAGAGATTTTTATTTCAGATCATCTGTACTGCAACAGACTTCTGATTTTGCTTGGTCTGGGTTTTTTAAGGCCTATATGAGATTTTAGACAGCCTGGTAAGCAATAGTAAAATTTTTTATTAAATTAACTTTCTTCTATTTTATACTAACTTCTTCAGGATTATATCTAGAGTCTCAAAATTATATTTTCACACTTCAAAAGATCGTGCATATGCTGGCAATGCTCGACTTTTAAAGATGACCCTCCATAAAGGAGAAGGCCAAAGAAAATGTTTCTATCACTCTAAGGGATTTGCTGCTCCTTTGAAGAAAGGAGGAGAAACCCATCAATTCTCACATCATCATTCTTGAGCCATCAGCCATGTGACAAAACTTCCAAACACCGTCTTCCACATGAGTTACACAACCACCAGTCTGTGTGTGCCACTCCAGGTGCTCCAGCAGTGGAGTGCTCACAGAGCTGTGCAGACCACTGCCTGCCTTCAGGGGGCACAGACACTGACTCCTTGAGCCTTACATAACTCAAACAGCAACTGGTTATTTCACCTTCTCAGGGCTGCTGGAAATAAGTGACATCAATCCAAATATCCTGATCTGGCAATGAGTTGAGGAGTTTACATAGTCCTTGGGAAGCAAATGATGAATTTGCTGTTTGTGGAAACTCAGGACAAACAGAATTTTTGAACTAGCCATGGGGAGACACCACCCTACAACCTTTTCTCTTGAAGCCTGGGCTGAAACTAAGCAAAACCTATGCCACTCACCTGGAGTTTGTTAACCCTGTCAGCCAGTTCAGTCTTCACTCTTTCGCCTTCTGTAAATTTCACCTGCAGTTCCTGGAGCTGAGCATCCACTTTTCTCCGCTTCTGCTCAGCATCACCTTTGCCCTGCAGAAGAGCCTTCACCTCATTGGACAGTTCAACCTTCTCACTTTCCAGAGCTTGTTTTGCTTTTTCAAGATTTGCTTTCACCTGAAGAGGGAAAGAGAAGGCAGAAAAATCCCTCAGACTTTAGATATGGCAGGATCCAGTGAGTACATGTTTTTCCAACAAGCAAACTAATGTTCTATATTTAGCTGTTGAGTTGCAGACTGCTTGCTCAGAAAAAAAACAAGATGAACAGCCTGTCACCAATTATTAGGCGACAATCTAACAATCACAGAAGACAATAATGCAGAAAAAAGTTTTGCACCATCAGATTTCCAAATTAAAGGTTGTACAAGTAACAAGTGCTAGCGGTGAGAAGAACGTCTTGGCTGTGCAGTATAACATGCCTAACAGGAGAAAAAAGAATGAATGTCACTATTTAAAACAGCTTTATATATGCTTCGTGGAGAAAAACAATCTACCAAGGGAAGAACACATGTATGAGTATCATGAACACTTTGTGCTCTTCTGCACTGTCATTTCAGGGAGGTTGAGTGCTTTAGCCTTGTGTTTTCTGTTCCACATACCCGTTTGGTTTGTTCTAACTGCTCTGCCAGCTCTTCAATAGCTTGTGAATGTTTCTGCCTCATCTCTTGGATTTGTGCCTCATGAGTCTTTGCCTCATCTTCAAGGGTCTTCTTCAAAACTGTTACTTCTTGTTCTCTCTTGGACCTGCAAAATTCACAAATTCCATTTAGATGCCAAGGAGGGAATCAAACAGGTGTACATCCACCAACAGCATCTCTAATGCAGAAAAATGCCAAGGTCTGTTTAGGCTATAAAGATACTTTTCAAAGATAGCACTTAGCACTGCATCCTTCTTAAGTGCAAGCTGGCAGCAATATTTCTGCCTAAGAAGTAACAGCCTGAAAGTACCAATATTTCAGGAGTAACACTAATACTTTGGTTTGGCTAGGGAGCAAATCAACTTTCTGACATTAGGTGAGGTAACGCAGTCCTGACAAGGGCTTGCACACCATCTCCTTCTGTAGTCACTGAGGCTCTAACCAGTGATAAAGGCAGACTTGCTATGGTAAGAGAGTGAATACAGCAGAATTACTAAAAACAGCCAAAACAAACCCCAAATATAGACAACAGTCCCATGCTGGAGTTACCTCAGCTCCTGCTGAGCAGCTGTAGAATCTAGTGTGTCTTCTAGCTCTGTTTTCAGTGCTTCCAGCTCTTCTCCCAGATCCCGCTTCTGTTTTTCAGCTTTATTCCTGAATGCTCTCTCTGACTCCAAGTCTTCCTGCAGCTCAGTGATCTGGGATTCGAGTTCCCTGATCTTCTTCAGGGCCATATTCTTCTGAGCTGCCTCTTCTTCCACTCTGTGTTCAACATAAGGCTCTGGTCAGAGTCAGACTTAAACCATATACAAATTAAGACAACTTGTCCTACGAAAAATTATCAAGAAAAGCTGGTATTGGGAGCTCTACAATGTTATATTCAGACTTTGATCCATATATGATCTACAAATTCTAAGCTCTATCTCCCAATACCTGAGACAGTGCAATTACTCACCTTAAAGAAGGGGACAGAGAGAGACTGACAACAGAAGAAAGCAGAAGAGAAAGCACCATTTTACATTGGAATTGGACACTTTACTGAGTAGATGAATACACCAGCTACCAGAGGGACAGTGTGCTGCCACTACTTTTTAATCCCAGTTTAAGGATTACTACTCCAGTCAAACACATACGGTGCCTATGGCATCCATAGTCTAGTTCTGTAAAGTGAGCAGCAGCTAAAGAACTCAAATGCCAAGGACATGGATCTTAAATAGTCCACAGGCTAAAATACAACATACACAGATTGCATTTATCCCTATTCACTCTATATTCCAAGTGACCACAAGACCAGAAATACTTCCCAACCAGGTGATCTCTGAACCCCACAGGTCAGGTTCTCACCTAGCTAAGGCTGCCTGCAGCTCCTCTTCCTTCTTGGCCAGCTGCATTTTGAGTTCTGCAATCTGAGCCTGCAGCTCAGCAATCTGGTCATGCAGATCAGTGGAGTCCCCTTCAAGCTTCCGACGAGTCTTTTCCAACTCCTGCCTCTGCTTCTCTTCGCGTCGCAGGCGCTCTAACAGAGATGGGGACATGTTAAGTTACACAGAAGACACACACTCAGAACACTGCACGAGTACAGAAAAATAGATCTGTTTAAGCAATACTTTCTTTCCTGATAATTGTCCAAATTGTAGCTGGACTGCATTATTTTGTCAGTACCTATACAGGCATCTACTCCATATTTTGCCCTTAAAATATATCTGGGCAATTTCCCTTCCCCTCACCTTACAGCCAAACCTCCTTGTCCCACTTTCACTGTAACAATGCAAACACAATGCCAGTCTCATGCCTCACAGGCATAAACACCCATTTAGTGATGCTGAACACAAGGTCTGCTCTCCCTTTACTGAAACTACAAACAAGCAATCTCCAGAAGAATATCCTTCTAGAATTCTGAAGAACTTGTGCAAACAGGCTAGCAGAAACAGCACTAACCCTGACAGATTGACGCTGCTGGAAGTAGAAAAGTGGGGACACTTCCACAGCAGGAGAGGAAAGAGAACCAGCCTCCCTTCTCCATTGGCCTGGCTGCTTTGGAGAGGATTTTTATTTAGATCAAGGGCTCAGCTGACAAGGCACATAACCTTCACCCACATAGAGCACAGCTCTATCAAACTGATCAATAGCTTACACACTATAGACAAATTTTTAACCCTTCAGAAACTCAGGAGGAGTAAAACTCTTTCAGAAATTAAATTGAAGTTCAACAAATTTTAACAAGAAACCACCTAAAACTAATTAGGCAAGGTCTTTATGGGATCTCTCTCAAAAAAGTACCAAAACCAAAAAACAAAACCCAAAACCACCTTCAAGGTCTGTGATCATGGCCTCATGCTTATTCTTCAGTTTCGCTAAACTCTTAGATTTTTCCTCTTCCTCTGTCAGGTTTGTCGTAAATTCAGACATTCTGTCTTCCAAGAGTTTCTTTTCCTGAAGAATTGAGAAGGCAGAGTCAAAAGAGTTGCTGGAATTACAGGGTATTTTTTAAGATCTGACTGCTTAGAAACGTCAATGTCATGAGTACCTACTCCTGCTACAAGGAAACTCAGAAAGAAAGGAATCCTTTCAGGATCACAAACAGAATTAAAATAAATATAAAGCAGAATTTAAATTAAAGATTTGTATATGATAGCCCTTTCAAAACTGAAAGGGAAGTCTGTTTATAAAATAACTCGATACTGTTTGGCATAACAATATATCAGAAAATACTTGCTCAAGGTCAGCCGGTAGTGGTTTTCTCCAATAGAAACACTGGTGCATCTTTAGCTTGTGGAAGAAGATGCAGGAGTCTTACCTTAGCCAATTTGAGATTCTGATCTTCCAAAACTAGCACATCTTCTTCCAATTTCTTCAATTTGGCCTCTGTGGTCACTTTTTCTAGCTGCAGCTTCTGCCTTGCGCTTTCCTCTTCCTCAAGCTGCTCCTCTAGTTCCTTCACAACATCCAAAGAACAGCAAGGTATTGGTCAGTGCTGCTCACCAATCCATGGAACAGCACAGTAGCAATACTAGAATGGAAGGTTTCTTCACCCTTGCTTCAAGGTATTAACACCAGTCCTAGACTGACATCTCTGCCATGACTTAATGCAACAAACTGCATGCCAATCAATACATTTTCTAGCAGAATAAACAATGCTATTTTTCAAAGAACACTACCATTCCTAAATTATCTAATTATTTGAAAAGTGGCCATCACCTTCAAGAATGGAACAGCTCATTCCAGACAACTGACTGAATGCCTCAGGCTTAGCACCAGAACTGCTGGTTCTATTAGTGTTTCCACAGATGGATTTTCCTATGCCTCTTTCCCCCCAAGCTGAGGCTCTAACCCTTACTATCCTCTCTACTGACAAGAGAAAATGTTCCTAAGGCATTACCTGGATGTTCTGCTGCATTTTCTTCTTTTCAGCCTGAAGATGTTGACACCGTTCTTCCTCTTCCTCCACCCTTGCTTCCAGGTCATGACATATCTCCTCCAGTTCTTGTTTCTTGGCTGTCAGGCGAGCTCTTATCTCCTCAGCTTCAGCACACAGCTCAGTTTCTGCTTGCAACTGTTCCTGCAGCTGCATCTTCTCTGCCATTAGCTACATTGGATGCAAAGCCAGAAATAAGACAAGCTCCAATTTTCCAAAGCACTTAATAATGTGTGTTAAGTGAAGTTCTGTGCTCCTGTTAAAACTGTTACAGTTTTAAGCATCACAGCAGTCCCCTGCTGAAAGCTAAATATCAAAAAAGTGCATGTTCTCCACAAATCAGGTGTTGCAACCACAAATTATTCACAAATTTCTCAAGACCATATCCATTTGAAATACGGATATTGTCTATTTCCCCTTACAAAAGTAACAACAATTATCAGCCCTACAGAAAAAAACAAGTCTGCTCCCACCTACTGTGTTCCAAACAAAAAGGATTCCATTAATGACAAGACTGAATTCAACCAGCTTGCTGTAACACTCAGCCAAAGGAGACTTTTTTCCTATAATGGCTACAGAAGGGCAATAGGTAGTCACTGTACTAAAAGGCCTGCTGCAGGAAATGAGCTGCAAGAAGGGCAAAGGAAAGTGAACAAGAGGCAGCCAAGTCATGCTGCAGCAAGTTGGAATCCTGCAGTTTGTCCACCAGACCACAAAAGCAAAGGAGTTGGACAGGTGGAGAGAGAACAATTTCTACATAATAGATTTGCAAAACTCACCTGAGCCTGGAAGGTCTCCATCTCACTCAGTCTATTTTCTGCAGCCAGCTGCTTCTCCCTGACCTTTATTAGTTCTTCTTCCTTGGCCATCATCTCCTCCTCCTGCCTGCTCACTTGCAGAAGGGGCTTCACCTGAAAGGGAAACCAAGGGAATGAGATGTGTATAAGGAATAACAAAAACATGAAAAAATGCTCTTGTACTTGAGATAAGCATTAAATAAAACAACATTTCAGGTAAGTGTCTTATTTGAAGGACCGACAAACTGTTTTGTGTGAACACTGGGGGAATCGTACAGGACTAGATATCACCTACTCTGCCAAAAGCACACTTTCTGCCAAACCATTTATTCTCCTCCAGGATGGGATGCATCAGGAAAGAGTTTAGTAAATTCCAGACCCTCAAGGGTTAAGTAGTAATAGTGAGAGAATAAAAAAGTTGCTATATAATTGTGAAATTCACAGGTAAGCCAATGTCATATAGGTGGACTTCTGTAAGGCCTTTGGCATGGTACTCCACAAGATCTTTCTCTCTAAACTGAAGAGAGATGGATTTGATGAGTGGTGTGTTTGGTGATTGAGGAACTGGCTGGGTTGAATCCAGAGGGGAATTCTGTCCCTCTACTCTGGTGAGACCCCACCTGGAATGTTGCATCCAGGTCTGGGGTCCTCAGCCCAGGAAAGATATGGACTTGCTGGAGTGGGTCCAGAGGGTCACAAAAATGATCAGAGAGCTGGAGCACCTCTGCTATGAGGACAGGCTGAGAGAGTTGGGGCTGTTCAGCCTGGAGGAGAGAAAGCTCAGGAGGAAGACCTCAGAGCACCTGTCAGTACCTAAAAGGGGGTTCATAAAACAGAGGGGACTAAACTTGTTAGGAAGGCTTGCTGTGACAAAAGAGTAATGGTTTTAAGCTAACAAAGAGTAGATTCAGACTAGATATAAGGAAGAAGTTTTTTATAATGAGGGTGGCAAAACACTAGAACAGAGGTGGTGGATGGATGCCCAATTCCTGAAAGCATTCGTCAGGTTGGATGGGGCTCTGAGCACACTGATCTAGTTGAAGATTTCTTTGTTCATTGCAGGGGGATTGCAGAGGGAGAACTATTACCTTGGTAAACAACCTCCACCACTGCCAGTTGCGTAGTTTCAAATAGGCAGCACAGTTTCTCTGAAGCACTTTCATAGCTGTCAGCTGCTGCTGGCGCTTGGCAAAGGCTCTGCAAAGCAAGTGGCGATAAGACAAAGGAACCCAGAGCAGCACACAATTTACACCATCAAGCCCTTTCTTAGATACTTCTGTGTTTCTTCTTTAGAAGGTTCCCTCCCAAAAACCCAGCAGTTTCCAGTGAATTTTCTCGATTTTCTTTTTTTCTTCTGCTCAGGTAAGAGTGGCTATTTTTTCCTTAATCCAATTTCCTATTTTAACAAAATTTCCCTCATGTCTTCTACTCTGCAAAGCTTTACTATCTTCACTTCCAAAAAGGGAGATCTGAAGCAGAGGTGTGTTTTCCCACCAAACTGACAGGTACTACTTTTGATCTTAGAACTGTACCAATTGTAGCCCTACTTGATAGCTTAAAAGAAACCCTACACGTCTTGCATCAGTACTGTACTAAGACTTTTCCATTTGCACCTTCACAGCACTTCTGACAAAAACTTGATCTGCTGTACAGCATTACAGGGATGAGAAAACCCTAGAAGACCATCAACTGTTACACACAATAAATAAATCATGGCCTTTCTGACAATAAATAATTTCAAGACATAATGATTTCTTTTTTTTTGAAGATAAACTTGAATGTTTATGAGGTATTTTAAAAAAATCAAGGTGCTTACTTTCTGGCCAGGTAGCCTCTGCAACATGCTTGGAATCCAATAATGACATCTGTGATCTTCAGGTCTCTCTCTTCTTCAAGATGAGCAAGGACTCCAGCTCTGAAAAACACTTTACTCTGTCCAATTCTGTAAAGGTTGGAATCCAGCTCCAATGCTTTGATCTAAAAAGAGAGAGAATAATTCATGTCCTGCAAAGACTGTTTCATGTGAAACATTACAAAACATACTTGTGGCTCGTGGCTCTAAGACAGCCCTTCTCTACAATGAGCCACTCAGGCAAACTAAAGTTGCCAACTCCCAATAAATTCCTGGCCTATTCCAATTAGAGGAGCCAGAGCTCAGACAAGCACAGCATCACATGGAGGTAATCAGAGACAGACAATATGACAGAAAGCATAATTTAATACAGTATCATATCAAGTACTTGGAATACAAGGATGCTGTGAGGAATGTCTAGTTCTGAGTGCCCTCTTCCTTTTCTAACACATCTGTTGAGCCTTCCCATTTACTTTTTCTCAGTCCTATCTTTGTCAAGAAAAGACACCTCAGCTCAACCTTCCTTCCAAGGATTTGCTGCCAATGCTTATATTAGCTAAGCTAAGAAGAATCAGCTATACTCCTGTAAGACAGAAAAAAGGGAATCCCTTATAGTCAAGTTCAAGTCTAGTCATCAAGCTAGAGCCAAAGCTTTCCCTTTGAAGCAGGCAATTCTATAGAAACTAATTGGAGCTTTGCTGAAAGTATTTGTCAGCAGCAGGCCATTACAGAAAGTTTACTGAAGCTCATACTTTAAGCACGTGTTAAAGATAGCATTAAAGCTTCTAAGCATTTTGGTTCTACAAATACTGCTGGCATCTCAAAGTATGCATCTGTAGAAACAGAAAGGTCCTCTTTGCCTAGGATTATTGAATCTCATGCTAGACAAAAGCCTCCATCCATGAAGCCAAGAGGAAGCTTTCTGTACCCTTCTCTCAGACAAAACATTTGACTTTGGAATTTTGGTCTGTGAGTACAAGTTATATTTAGCATGCACAACTCCAACTTTTAAACCACACCCATAAAGTTTATTCTATTCAAGTAGAGTTTCTGGGATTTTTTACCATTAGCACGCAAGCCTGCTTTCCGTCCATAAATCCTTTGGGAATTGCATTTGGAGTTAAGATTTCGTATCTGAAAATGATAAAGCATCAGACTAGTCACATAAGTGTATTTGAAAACAACAAAACAAAAGAAATCAGTATGCATTCCTATGCTATTATGAGTTCAACAGTTTTTCAAAAAACACTGCACCTCTAGACAGTAGAGTTTGAAGCAGCAGTCTTGAAAAGGGTCCTCTATGCCTCAAAACATCAGAAATGCTTTTCAGAGGCTTTGTGCTAAGAAATACCAAAGTACAGATGTGTTGTCTTTGAAAAGTTGGCAATCTAGTTGCAATAAAAGACTTCCATTTCTGTACTTATGTCTTAACTTTTCCAGGCTAAAGACTGCTTCAGATTCTTTTTTAGGGCTCACCTTTGCCTGAATTCCTGGAATACAACTCTGTTGGGGAAACCTTGACGGCAAATACGGATTCCCTCCAGCACTCCATTACAGCGAAGCTGATCAAGGACCAAGTGGGGGTCCAGTTTTCCAGCCTAGTGAGGAAAATGTATATTTTATGAATACCACAAACCTTTTGTAAAAAGGGCTTACCCCTTTGCCTCTCCCCCTCTCTTTTTGTAAAGTAGCCAGTTTTCTCTTTCAGTTAGAAGCAATGGAAAGCTTTTATGCCACCTTAAGAACTGCAAAAATCAATCTCCAAAATTTTAGTAAGCATACAGTTATTTAGGATGACCTTAAAGTACCCTGGGAAAATAGGGCCTCTTCCAGATCTCTTGTAAAACCTGACAAAAACCATCAAGCCAGCTTCACATCCCAGGAAACCCACATAAGAATGCATGGGCTGTGCTGTTATAGCTGTCTTTACCTTTTTCTCATGGTTGGGGATAATGCAACGGACAAAGTTTGGGTTGGTGTTCCTCAAGGTAGCCATCAGTTTAGCCAGCTGTTCTTTGTAGAGCTGTCCCACTGTCCGGAACATTCCCTTCCTGGTTTTAAAGGCCCCTGGCAATGCTGTATCTGACATACCAGCTACCTGATCCAGCCCAACAATACGGTCCACTAGAGAGAGCAAAGGAACAAGCATTAGAATTCTCCCACAAACAAAGGAAGCATTGGGACATACAAAGAACATCTGGGTAAAACAGGATAAATGAGAGGAGCTGCAGGATCCTTTTTGCTTCATCCTCTACACAGATGTCGACTCCTGTACAAAATTTGTGCAGGGATAGGAGCAGGAAGGAAAAGAAAGCATCAGCTCACTACAGGAAGTTTGAGTGATGGAGTCAAACTTAATCCCAAACATATTCTACTGATGCCCTGGATGGCAGCACTGGAAGAGCAATCTAGAAGTGAGTTTCAGATGCTTCTACTTGCTTAGCTTAGAATGAAAAACAAGAGTTCTAGCTGCTAGCCCAACAGAGTCAACTGTTAGTTAACTCTGATCCAGAAGGGGCCACAGACAGAGAAAAAGGCCAGCTTCACTCTTGCATTACAGGCAGGACTGTCATAACCGATGATCAGAAAAGTCATATCTACTTGTGAACTGAACAAGCACAGTAAAAGGCATTACAAAATCCAAACCTCAGGATACCACTGCTTGAGTTGTTTTTGGAGTACAAGTTTTCTGTGACACAGACATGAACAACACCAGTAGGAGAAAGTCAGAAGTCCCTGCCCCAAGTTTCTCCACTATGCCACAGTGACATCCAAGCATTGATGAAACTATCACCTTGATGGGTGGATCAACATCACAGATTTTTTTTCTCAACAGAAGTCAGCTAGATCTGATAGTAGCAGGGGCAAGAAACTAAAGTTTTACTTTTTCCCACTGCTTTTTTATGTGGAGATAAAAATTCATCCATCCAGCAAAAACCAACTGTATCACCATAAATTTCCACACCTCCAATACACTTTTATTAAAGGCTTCAAGCTACTCTTCACCATCTTTAGTGGCTGGCTGATGCCTACACTCAGGCTTCTCAATCTTCACTTCAGAAAATTCACCAGCAGGTGTTCAACTGTCTTCTGATTAAAAACAAAAACACAGCTACTAAGAGACACCCCTACAAAAGAAGAAACTAGAATTTACAGCTAACATGAGCTGAAAACTGTTCACTTCTAGAGTAGTTGTTGGAATAGGGTCAAGGTTATCTTATCAGAAAGAAAAGAAGGTTATGTTACTAGATGACATCACAGGGAAATCCACATAAGTGCACCCCAGACTGTGGCTGTGCCAATCCTCTTAATCTCGAGCCCTGCAATCTACTTCAAGATAGTGAAAAGGACAGTCACTTGCAACAGAAGATCCAGCTAAGAACAATAAATGGAAACTGATAAGCTGTGGTCAGTTGACATTTCAAGCCCAAAAGCAGCTTCATACAGCAAAGGCCTTGTTAGGCACAACTTGCTGGTGGCCATTTTCCATCCAAACAAGTTCCTTTGCCACTTTCTTTTAAATGATCAGCTGCTGAAGTGAAATCCCAGTACTAAAACCAATGTTAAACTGCATTTCAGTTTCTGTACAGTCTCAGAAATCTTCTTTCCACATCTTGTAAAAAATACAGCTGTGCTAGTGCTACATTCAAACAGTCAACAGGGATTTGTTCCTACCCAAGTTTTGCAAGAGCAACTTTTAGCACCTGAATGTGTCTATGTTTTTGTATCCACTTTCAAGGTGAGTTGTACTTTTGTTTCAAAGTCCATGAGGAGCTACTAGCACAAAGCAGAGGAAATGAACAAGAAAGACAGGCAGGTATGACAAGGGACAAAGAGAAGTTAACGGAAGCAATTCTTGCATGGCTCTAGGATGCATCACACACATGACATGACAGCTGGGTTTCTCAGTCACCTGGTTCTAGATGAAGAATAGGAAAGTGTTGATAGAAATAGGCTCTCTGAACCTTCTGCATCTCTGCAACAGACAGAGACGTCAAAGAAAACCTACCACAGAAAGTGACAGTAACAGTAAGACTCAAAAGCAGATAAAATCCAGAGAAGAGTAAAATACTGAACACTGCAGAAAGGGCACACCTAGTTGCAGGACTGAAAACAGATTCCACTTCAGATCCTGAGTGTTGCAGCTGTGCAAGCTGCTGGCTCATAATGGTGCATTCATATTTTATCCCAGTGTTCCTCATTTTGAGACAGAATCGCTACATATGCAGCAAGCTTAACAGAAGTTGATGCAAATTAACCTTTCTCTTGAGTTGCAGTGAACTTTTAATGAAATACCATAATCTAAGCAAAGGATGTTCCAGATAATGCTCATCTTGGTGGCTTAGTCTTCAGGGGAAAAAAGCAAAACAGTTCATTACAGGCTTTTGATGCTCAAGCTCGTTCACACAAAAAAAAGAGCAAACAAATGAAATGAAGTTTAATTGCATACCATCTTTCCACAGCTCAGACACAAACTTATCCGATGACTGGTGGAGAAGAGTAGCGATGTTATCATTCAGTGGATCCATGTTCTTCATCAGCCATTCATCTGCCTTGTAATCCACCTGGAGAAGATAAACACATCAAGAAGCTTGCGAGGGGGAAGCAATTTTCTGCAGCCCAAAATCCATCTGGCACAGTCTAGAAATTTATCACCAAAGTTTGCACAACAGATTACCTAACCATTGTTGGATTTGCCATCTAGGTAAGCACACTTATGAATTTCCAACCCTTACAAAAAGCTGCATGTTCTGTTCTGTCAGTAAAGCGAATGGATTTACAAAGCTAGTTTGTACCATCCAGAGAGTGACACAAAAAAAAGTTGCATCAGCATTTTTGGTGATGAAGTCTTGATGCAGGTTTCTGAGCAATACCTCCACTCTCACCAAGTCACACAGAACAAATTTAAATTGCTGTCAGTTTGACGTGTCTTGAACTATAAATACAGATATAACTTGCAGGCAAATCTCCTTAGGCGCTGTAAGCTCCTCTGCAATGGAACACTTTCATGAACTCTTCTGATAGTTTCTCACAGGCAATCATTTTGGTAAGTAGCTATTTCTAAGAAGCAGTGGTTATGAATTAAGCATTCCAGCCTTCATATTTTAATTATTAGTTCTTTACCTTGCCAGCATAATGTATGATACAGAAGTCAGCTTTGTCTTTCAGCTGTTTTGGCTTCTGAAATTTGGGGTGGGTGCCTTGTTCTTGAACAACTTTTTCCACAAAGCTTTTGTCTGTTGCTTTTGGGAACCAGCACTCTTCATCCAACAGGGCCAGTATACCAGGAGGCCCAGCCTTAAAGAAGAGAAACATCAAAACATCATTAACTACATGACTACAACAATAATTAACACCTTTAGATGGATAGAGGGAAAAAAAAAAAGAATACCTAAGTCTGATCCATATCACATACATCACTCATGTGGTATCAGTTAAACTAATTCCATTTTAATATCAATTGTTAATAGTTCTTCAATATCCCCATCTGAATTCTGACCATTTTTATGAGAAAGTCTCTTCTGTGACATTTGTCTAGGTTGGTTTTTTGGGAAAAGATTTTTTAACAGAAGAAATATTATTATACAATTCTCTAAATATATTTAAGTGTCTAAATGCAAAAGGCTATAGCAGAAAGTTTCACAAGTTAGTCCTTACTATTGGAACGTCTACTATGAAATTTGTAAATTCTCAAGTTTCATTAAAGCAGAATGAAAGCAACAGAGTTCACAGCTTCACATCACACCTGTAGTTAAGAAAGTTCACATTACTTATAGCAAGCTCCACATACATCTAGCACCATGCAGACCTACACAAATGAGAGGAAAATATAGTATACGTAATGTAGTAATGTAGTATATATAATATACTACAATATAGTGAGAGGAAAAAGTGGCCAATTAGATCCATTTTCACACAGTATTTCCTACAGAACTGATACTAGCAGCCTTATTGGTGACACACTTAGACCAAGAAGAAACTGTTCACTCCTGCTTTTAATCACATCACAGTGTCAGTAGAGGATTACAAAAGCAAGAGGGCCTGTTTCCAATCTAGGGGCAGAGATGATGTCCTCTATGACAAAAATCACTGCAGCCATTTCCCACTCAACAGTGAAACAACAAACTTACCGGCTTCTCTATGAGGTCAATGCAGGGCTGCAGGTCCAGGCCAAAGTCAATGAAATTCCACTCTATGCCCTCCCTCTGGTACTCCTCTTGCTCCAGAATGAACATGGTGTGGTTAAAGAGCTGCTGCAACTTTTCATTTGTGTAGTTAATACACAGCTGCTCAAAGGAGTTCAGCTAATGAAGAAAAAGACAGAAAGAGTTTGAGCAATTGCTTGTGAAGACACACCTAGCATCCTCTTAGCACAAAAGATCTTATCTGTGCTTCAGGAATCTAAGCTAGAGTAGGGTAGACAGTCCACTGTCAATAACCCCTCCAGATATGAACTGCCAGTTCTGTCACGTGCCACTGCACACTGCTGCAATCCCTAGGGAAGTTCATACACATTGGTTCTCAGACTTTGTAAAAGAATGTTTAGCTGTAAACAGCAGAAGATTACTGCAACTACTTAACCCGGGAACAGAAAGGACTCTGGTTTTCTCACAAATGCAGAGCCAGCAAGTCTTGTTCATAGGAAGAAGCAGCAAGAGAAGCCTGAAAATAAATTCCTAAAAGCGTGTGGACTGGAAAGTCCCTTTTTAATCCTTATAAAAAAATTAGAGCAAGGAAAGTGAGACAAATTTCTTTAAAGTTCCCAGATTTCTTCAAACAGTAAGGACAAGGTTAATAACCCACAGTGCATTTTTATGTTTGACCACACAAACCATAATGCAGCTTCTAAAGAAAGTGGTCCTGTTCTAATTCCTCCATATTTAATAATTTCTAACTATGTTATTTCTTCTCCTCTTCTTTTCATGAGATTCAGCAACCGTGAAGTCAAAGGTATACCAATAAAAGTGGGAAGGAAACAAAATAGCCCCCAAAACCCAAACAACAACAAAACAACAACAACAACAAAACCCCCCCCAAAAAAAAAACAAAAACAAAAA
>VXBI01011679.1:1749543-1794462 GCA_013397375.1 Toxostoma redivivum
AAAAACCCCCAAAAAAACCCAAACAAAAAACCACCCCCCCCAAAAAAAAAAACCAACACAAAAAAACCAAAGCAAACAACCCCAACTTCTGTGTCTCAGTTTTCTGTTTCATGAATAAATTGGTCCAATTCATTTTGCAGTTGTTCATGAGCTAGATCCATGTAACATAACACAGATTGATAGGAGCTGCCTTGCTGGGATGGCAGGATACTTCTTTTTTGATGGCAGTTTTGTGGCTACTTCAGATTATAATGCAAACCACATCCTAAAATTATTTCATAGAATCCCGTAACAGTTTGGCCTAACAGCCCACTGTCATCTAGAGAAAGAGCTCCCATTTTCCTCTTCTCCAATCTCTCCCTCAACTTTCCTTTAGCTCGTCCTCTCCTACACTTATCTTGCATGAGATTCGATGTTGATTCCCCTTTTCGTGGGCTTCACATCCTTTCCAAGAGTGCATCGTTTTCCAGTTGTAAAGCTGTTTCATTCTGTGGTCTTTGCTCCATATTAAACTGTGCTGAGTGCAAGGACCTGACATCTCCTTACCTCAAAAATCTCGAAGCCTGCAATGTCAAGGATTCCAATGAAGGATGCACCCTGTCTCTTGGTCTTATCCAAGGCCTTGTTGATGCGCATAACCAGCCACCGGAACATCCGTTCGTAAGTGGCTTTGGCAAGTGCTTCAATGGCAAAATCAGCCTAAACAGCAAACAGATCAACATCAAAAGCTGCATTACAAACCAAAGAAAGGCACAGATTACACTGTTTCAGGATCAGCAGCACAAAACTCTAGTGTGACATTTTTCTCTCCACCAGGAAATTCACTGAACAAGGCTTATTTCAATTTATTCCAAATGGAAAATAGACAGCATAGTGATATTCCATATACAAGAGCAAAGAATTTGTCTCTAAATTAGTGCATCAAAACCAAATTTCAGGATCCTGCCTGCTGGGGGAAACAAGAACTGGTATTAAAGAAAGAAAAACTATGCTCAGCCACTTCCAAAGACTGTAGTAACATGGAGTATTTCATAAGCCTACAGAAATTAATTTAAATTATTTTTAAACTTTGGCTATATGAAGCCCAATCCCTCTCTGCCACTACCCTACCTGTGTTTGACACAAATACTATGTGTAGTAAGAAATTAAACACCAAAAGTTTTCCAGGCAGCATGGAAAAGCAACCTGTGACTTTTTCCAGACTTCAATTTCTTACCAATCCCTTCCATATTACAAGGCCATGCTTCTTTATTCAGAGGATAATGCTGTGTTCATAAATAAGCCAGGCAATGAGAAAGCACAGGGGTCTGCTCCATTCAAGCAGGCCAGGAGCTCCTAGGTCAGGTTTCATTTACAGCACAACCAGTCAAGAATGTTAAAAAATTTCCAATCAATTTCAAGGGTGAGCAACAAATTCTTCTATCTTAGTAGCTGACATACTCAAAAATAGTGCTTTCTGTATTGCATCAAGTTGAAAATGTCACCCTTGCATACTACATTGAAACTACTAACTCTCCAGGGACAGCCAGTCACCAGAATTAGGGGACTTATGTTCTCTTTTTTTTTTTTTTTTTTTCCCCAGATGAGAAAAAGTGCTTTTGAACAGAGTGGATTCTATCTTTATACAGATTACACGAGCAAGCAATATATTATGCCAGCAGCAATATATTATGGTAAAATATGCAAGAGTGCTTGCCATACATTGCAACTGTAAAGATTGTTAGTAAATAATGCAGAAACCTCTGATACATTCACTAGCTGTGCAGCAGTAAGATTAGAGACCAAAGTACTCAATCATTTTTTAAGAATGCCTACCTGCTCTTTGGTCTGAGCTTTCTGGACATAATCTCGTCCAACTTTGATGCGAGGAGTCAGGATACCTCTAGTGAAATCTGTCACGTTGATACCCAAAAGGTGAGACACCTTCTGAGCAGCTAAAGATGGTAAGAGGAAACAAAGAGATTCATATTATTCTGTTTTTCCCACAGAAAGCAAGAGAAAAAAAAAACATTTCGACAACTGTCTTTAGAAAAGTCACAAAACAGCTTACAAAAAACATTAAATGAAGAACAGATTGCTGAGAAAAAATATCTTCCTACCAAAAAAAACAACTAAACAAAAAACCCCCGAACAAACCTCAAAAAAAACCCTCTTGCAACCCATACTACAGTTTACTGAGTTTCTCCAGAAATCACTAGAGTAATTTGAAGTAATAGCCTCATAATAAGTAAATTATAACACAGCTTTAGAAAGGTCATTGTCTGTAATCAATTTTAAAATACATCAGATAATGGATTTCTTAAACTAATTGTTCTGTCTACATCTACTGATTAGTCTTTGAGACAACTCTGTATTTCAGATTCAAGATGCAAAACCCAGTTTACTCTCCTCCTTAAAATTACATTTAGAGCATATTTTAAATAACAGCCAAAATCACCCCACTTAGTGATAAATTAGCAACATTTGCACTTCTGCAGTACATCTACAATGGAGTTCTAAGAGTTAAGTCTTCCAATAGCCTTCTACCACGTGAAACATGGCACTATTTAGACATTCAACAACGGGTAGTGCAATTAAATTATGTACATGTTTTTATACCCACCATAAAACTATCCACCACTTTCTCTTACAATTACCAGACTACCTACAAAGGCAGCAAAGAATATTGCTTAAAATCTGATAATATAGGTTTGAAGGAGCAATTACTGTAGCTCGTTTAAAAGACACACTCCACATATTTCAGTAGAGTAATCCTTTTCATCTATTCATCACGTGTACTTCCTGCCTAGCCGTGACATAAGAACAGTGCCACATTCCTGCCCGTGGGTGGCTGCAAACACGCGTCTGGCAGAACACTCTGTATTTGAATGGAGCACGCTTGCTCCTCTGACAAATAATTCACCCTGTGGAAAAACAGGACTCCAGCATTCCATACATACTGCAATACATTCTCCTACTTGCAAGAACTTCCTGTAGGCTTTTTTTCTGCACTTTTCTTTGGTGTGTGGGAGGAGATTGGTTACCTGTATTGTCTGGCATAGAGGCTTGGTCTGTATTACGCTCCTTTTTGAAGACTATGTTGCCAAGTTGAAGAACTCCTGAGATAACCTTCAGCAGACCTTTTAAAATAGTAATAACAGCTTAGTATCAGACATCACCAAAAGCCTTTGTGTCATACATCAGTTGTCTTTTCTAACATGGTTAAGAGGCCCATCTCAGCAGCATCCCAAAAATCCTTCTGAAATTTAGGGAAAAACATCACAGGCCACTCCTCTCAATGAGTTCCATTCATGATGAAGGACTTGCCTTGTCCTTCTTGCACAAGACTACACAGCCTAGAAATTTACCTATTCTCAACACTTCAATATAACAGTGAGAGAGAGAACTGAGGGTAAAGTGGCACCTACAACATCCATATTTTTTAATGAAACACTTTTTCTCTGCTTGAGGGTCAGAACCCATGCAATGAATTCGATACCCAATTTTCCTCAACAGTCATTGTTGAACAAAGGAGAGACAGTTAAGAGTACACCCCAATTGAAGATTTTGTTTCTTTAAGCCTGTAACACTTTCAGTTCCCTGACCAAGATCTGTAGTCCTTAAAGACACACATTATAACATAGGGAAGGCAGCAGGATGTGGGCGAAAGTGTCTGCACCGTAGCTATTACTAATTATGTGCTGAAGCACCCCACCCCATTACTAATGATATATTCATACTCCTCAAATGATGTACATCAAAAAAAGCCAAACCATCAGATACCAAGACAGGGAAGATGATGTCAATTCAATTTTCACCACGTATCAATCAAAGCTCATTGCATAATAGCTTCCTGTTGCCTTGAGCAAAGTAAACTGCCAGTCACTTGAAGAAGATCTTGCAAAAAAAGTATTTTTTGTCCCCCAATATCTACTTGTTTATGCTGATTTTGGCTGAGGCACAATTAATTTTCTTCACAGTAGCTGTTATGGGGCTGTGTTCTTTCTGGGTTTCTGCTGCAAAGTGTTGATAATTCAGGGATGTTTTAGGCACTGCTGAGCAGTGCTTACACAGAGTCAAGACTTTCTGCATCACCCCCACCAGTGGGGAGGATGGAGGTGCACAAGAAGATGGGAAAGGACAGAGCCAGGACAGCTGACCCCAACTGACCCAAGCAATATTTCATACCACATGGCATCATGCTCAGTATATAAAGCTGAGAGAAGAACAGAGAGGAGGATGTTGGGAGTGATGTTTGTCTTCCCAAGTCACTGTGTGATGGAGCCCTGCTTTCCTGGGGATGGCTGAACATCTGCCTGATCCTGGGAAATGGTGAATGAATTCCTCATCTTGCTTTGCTTCACTTGTATGTGCAGCTTTTGCTACACCTGTTAAACTGTCTTTATCTTGATCCATGAGTTTTCTCACTTTTACTGTCTCAATTCTCTCTCCCATATACTGGGCAGGAGTGAGTGAGTGGCCATGTAGGGCTTAGTTGCCAACTGGAGTTAAACCACAACACTATCACGAAAAGATTTGTTTGAAGAAAACATCCTTTTGATAAGAGTGAACAAAGGCTCCATATGTGCTACATTAGGAGTAACAGAGCAGAAATATATGTTTGTGGTTGTCCCACTCTGCTCTGCACTGGTGCAGCCTCACATCAAGTCCTGAGTGCAGTTTTGGGTGCCACAATATCAGAAAGATATAAAGCTACTAGGGAGTGTCCAAAGGATGGCTATGAAGATGGTGATGGGTCAAGAGAAAGCCAAAGGAAGAGCGACTGAGGACACTTGGTTGTTCAGCCTGGAGGAGACTGAGGGGGACTTCACAGCAGCCTACGGCTTCCTCACAAGGGCAAGTGGAGAGCCAGGCACTCATCTCTCTGGATACCAGTGACAGGGTCCAAGCATGAAGCTGCATCAGGGGAGGGTTAGGCTGGATCTTGGGAACAGGGCACTGGAACAGGCTCCCCAGCAAGTGTAAAATATTAAAGCTATTTTTGCTGTAGTGCCTGGAACCAATAACTCATCTACATGACAGCAAAGACACCCTAGAGCATACATTAAAAACAACTCAAAAAACTGAGCATAGCAGGACACCCTGACATGAATTACACTACCATTTCTTTTATTTGGTTTAGGCAAATTTCTCTTCATCTCCATACAGAAGTTTCAGTCTCAGATGATTCAGAATATCAAGAAATGTATTAAACTGCTGATAACAGCATGGATTTTAACAGCTGGGCTGTAAAGAGCAGAAGGCACAGGTAAATAAATGTTCCCTACAGCCACAAGAGCTGCAGCCTCCAGCAGAGGAGGTGGTGACCTCAAACCATAACAGAATGCTTGATTGCTTCAGTGTAGAGAGTAACAGCCCTAGCTTTAGAAGATCATACACATTTAGAAAGTGAGACTTTGCAGAACACTGATTGCCAACCAGTGGGGCAGATCATGAATGAGAGAGCAGAGAGCTCTGGTGAATATGTATCACTGCGCTTTGTGCTGGCAGTGTGCAATTCTATTTTCACTGTCATGCTACTGTGCTCCCAGAATCAGACAATATTAATTTCTGATCAGCAGTTCAGTGTTAAGCTGGAAAGAAAGGCACTATGACCAGCTCATTCTCAAAGGACTAATCCAGCAGTGGTTGGATCAGATACTTTAGAGCCACTGCTAAGGGATGGGGGAGCACACAAGCCATGCATTGCATAAGAGAATGAGGGGATTCTTGTAACTCGGATGTGTTTTTCATAAACAGGGTATACAAGCCTCAGACTGGGAACAAAATCAGCAATTTTTATTAGCTGCTTGTTCTAAAATTAACTGTATAACCTGAAACTGTGCTGATAGATCCTGAGGTGGGTCACTCCAAAGCTAAATTTTGTTGCTTGCACACTGTTCACTCAGGGCAGGGGGAGCAGGAATGGACACAAGCAAAACAAAAGCAACAAAATCTCTATACAAACAGCTAACAAATCCAAAGCAAAAAAAAGAACATCAGAACAAAAAAAAATTTGAGTCACGGCCTGTTCCCTCTTTTATTCCTTGCATATTCATACCTATCTGCTCTTCATCTGGGATGCCCATGATCTTCATTGCCTCCATGGTCTCCTGAAACATGTCTTTGTCTTGCTGACCCGGGATCGTAACATGCCCGTTGGAAAGGAAGCGGTACTTGTTGTAAGGCTCCAGTAGCAGATCATCTTAGGAAAGAATTGAGAAAGAAGTTGCTATGGATTTTTTTTTTAAAACAGACAACAAGCTACACCAATATCAAATTTCTGACTTGCATACACTACCAGCTCCTGGATGAATCTAGGATTAAGCCCAGTTTTACTTGGGGCTGAACATTTAATGTATTTTAGATAAACACAGTTTTTCTGTGTTATTTCTTGCTATTTTTTCCTCTGACTACTCCACCAAAACACTCATCATTAGGTCCCAAACCTGTGAAAAGCAGGAATTAACTTGAAGGTACATTTGCCTTTAATTTCAGATACCTCATTTGTTTCAAGTCATATAAAAATTAATATATTGACTCTTGAAATAGTAGCAGCTATGAAAAAGTCCTCTCCTTGTGTCATTGCTGCAGATCCATTTGCAGCTCTTGTACAACACAGACCCAGATTACCAGGCTAAGGTATTAAAACAAGGTGTGCTGGGATCCCGGACTGCTAGAGCTGCTTAGAGGCTTGCAGATTTGCTCCACTCAGTTACACACTGAGCACATCGCAGCAGGACCATTCCTGCACCAGAAAGGTTTACATCATGCAAGACTAGACTAAACATGGGACAGTGATTTAGATAAGAAAGGGCGTAGAGTCATTGCTGGCAGGGAGACAAGTGCAGGAAGGAACCAGAGAAGCAAGTTTTCAGGAACTGAGAAGTGCAGGGGGACGGCAGATGGATGTATGAGTGCATGAAAGAAGTGGAGGAGAGCTGACCATATCCAAAAGGCAAAGAAGGAACTGTGAAAGAACAGGTCCTTGTCTACAAGTGTTCTGAACCCTCTGTTGTTGTAGTTATGGGATTCCTTCATCACAACACAATCATACTTACTCTTCAAATGCTCCCCTGCCCCAGAGAGCAGGTAGTAGAAGATGTGGAAGGTTCTCTCGTCTTTGGCCTGGCGAATTGCACGTGACTTCTCCAGCAGATCTTCAGAGAGTCAAGGCACATGACAGGACATACAAATCCCTCCCTATTCTGTGGTAGGAGAAAAAACTACCTGATGTTCTCCTCATACCAATTGACAGGGGTATTGACTTAGCAATCATTATCAGTCAACAACCCATTGAGCTTCTGGTCTCAGTTCTGCCAGCCTCTGAATGATGACTATGGTAAGAGAGACTTAACTGGTAAGAAACAAAAAATAGTGGCCATAAATCCCCACTTGCCTTGGTCAGAAGCAAGAATGACTTATGAAATTCCACACCTATTCATACTGCTGCAGTTTATGCTTGCATTTCATCTCTTAAGATTAAAATTAATTCATTCAGAAAAAATCTGCACCATGATCACAAAGTTTACAAAAAAAAAAAAAACAGGAGACTACAACAGTGATCTTGACAGCAGAAATTTAGAATGCTTCTGACTGTTTCTCAACCTAAGTCAGCTGTGAAGAGACTGCTAGGTACCATTCCTGACACCTTTAGAGCCTTGACCCTTTCAAGGGATTACAGGAAGGATACAGGTCTCAATGTTGGCTCCAACAATGTAGCCGTTGACATCAAAGTTGATTCTGATAAATTTGCCCTAAGAGAAAAACAATAACATTAAAATTAGTATTCTTTGTGTTTGGTAACAACAGTAAACAACAGAGGTAAACCTTCTCTTTTTAATCCAGGAAAGGAAACTCCAAACAGGTCAGGCAGGTTTTAGGCAAAGCATAAGGTCAGCCAATAGGCAATGCCTGCTGATCACAACAGCAACCGAACAAAAAAGACACCAAGCACTTCCAGATACTTCTGTCATTGGGACAGCCTACAACTCACACTCACTATGTTTCAACCTAGACTTCCCACAAACAGGATCTCTTCAATGTAACGTTACACTACCTTGACAGTTCCATCTCTTTCAGTGTTAGCTTCAACAATTTTCATTTCGCTCCAGCTCCCCCACCTGCCTCTCAGATGCTGTCCATTGCTCTCCAGAGCAAGCAAAATAAGGATGAGTATTTGCTCTCTTGGATAAAACTGACTGTAATGATTACAACAAAAATCAGCACAGATTATCCTCGCACAGGGTCTTGTTTCTTCATTTTAGAGAGCTAAAAAATCTATTCTGGATAATTCACTGAATGAAATTAATTTCCCAGGTTAATTTAAAGGAAGTCACTCAGTTACTCTATCCCTGATAGCAATTCACCCAAAAGCAGAACACTGGAAAGTGTCAAATACACTTTTGATGCACTTTTTGAATACACTCATGACATCATAATACTCACAAATCTTGAGGAATTGTCATTCTTTACTGTCTTGGCATTTCCGAAAGCCTCCAGGATGGGATTAGCCTGGAGCAACTGTCTCTCCAGTTCTCCCTAGAGAGAAATCCAAAATTAATAAAGTAGGTAGCTGTTCACTGCATTAACCTTGGGTCAAACCAGTGCTGCTGTTTCAATTCACACTAGTTTGGCATCTGTTGCAGAGAAGCCATATTAAACCTTAGGAGATGATCACTTAAACCTTCAAAGGAGACTCATTAGTTATCTGGGTCAAACAGAAACATTCATAAATAAACCTTATTCCCTTCCTCCCAGTGTGTCTTTCTGTTAGCAAGAAACCCTTCAAAGTCACTTGGCTGTAACACCCCACAGACTTCCCAGAGACAAAGTGAAAACCATACCACCATCCAAGGCCAGGCCCTCATCCCAAAAATGTACTGCCATAGAGGCTGGAAGAGCGAGGTAAATCCTATCTTGCTACTTAAAGCCAGCTCTGAACATTGCTACTAGTAGGTTAAGAAGTTAGTCTGAAATGGTCTAATGTTTTATAAAAACCAAGCAAAAAAGCTTGCACTTTTCTGAGAGTCTACATCTTACAAAGTACAAACAAGCAAAAATCTCCTTTGTAAGGAGGAACACACAAAAAAGAGAATTAGTGGTATCCCACAAACTGCATGACTGCTTGCATTGTGCTGCCACATTCACACACTCCTCCCCTCAAGGAACACAAAATGCTATAACTGTAGAAAAAGAAATTCAGAACTTTTATCTCTGCCCAGTACTAGACCCCTGCAGCATATACACCATTCCCTGCAGGCTCTACATGTATCCTTAGCTCTTTTGAAAAATTACTTATCCTCTGCGCTAAAAGCATGGCGTTCTCTATATTTCAAGATCAACTAAGAAGCTTCTGGAGACACAAAATTACAGTTTAGATTAATGCTTCTCTTTTTAGCAGTTATCAGTAAGTACTCAAGACTGCCAGTGCATAACGGATGGAAATGAAGTTTGATTGGTGAGAACTGGAATTTATGGGGAAACTATTTAAGGTTACTTCTAAAGGAAAATTGTTCCCATTTGTTCTCAAAGACAGATTAGTTATTACACAGTGTCCCTAAAAATACAGGCAACAAAAAAATGAGGAAGATATATAAGAAACTGTACAATGAACTACAAGTCTTTATTTTTTAATTCCACGATCACTTCACTTCATGCTTGCAAAGTGCAAGGCCAAACAAGACTCCCAGACCTGGTGGAAGTGCACATACACAGAAGGGGCAGCTGCTGCAAACACTGTTATTCTTCCTTCATTCACTGTCAAGTATATGTAACAAGAGGCTTAGCCCTGGTAAGGGAACTTGAGCTGGGACATCATCTATCTCACAGCAGACCCAGCATTTGGCATTGCAAGGAAAAAAACCTAGAAACTAGGGTTCATTCCTTGTAATTGTGTGGTAGCCACATTTCCCCTTGTGTTCTGCCACATGTACTGAATTTGGAATGCCCTTCCCTCACACCATTCCCCTTCTCCATCCTGCAGTGAAGTCCTAAGCCTCTGTTTCTGACTGCAATTTGTTACTATTCAAGTGAGAGGACAGCAACACAGCACTTAAACCTAACTAGGGAGCAAGGAGGGATGAGAAATCAGGCTTTGATATCAAATCTATTTTAATTATTTGGCTAAAAAAAAAAAAACCAAGGCCATACTTAGCTACACAAAGACCGGAAGTTTATGTAAATACACATATAATAGACCCTACTGATACTTAGTACCTCAGGAAAAAGTGTCATTAGTTTCCCACAGGTGTTGGTAAATTGTAGTTTAGAGTCTCTTCAAACACCAAGGTAGCAATATGCACAGAGAATGCCAGCTCAGCCTCACAACAATATGAAGCTCTGGGGAAAAGAAAATGCTCAAGAGTTGGTCAAATCACTGAGCTCACCTGATTTGCTTGGAAAATCGAAGTTCTCAGCATGCTACAGGAACAGCACCCAAGACTAAGTGTCTGTAATTACTGTAACCATTCCTCACTGCATGCTTTGTTTAAAAGGCAATTCCATTATGTTTAAAATTTTTAATAAGACTTTGGGTGGAGTCTGTTGGGGATTTTTTACCTTAAATTTTGATGGTCACCTTTCACTGATGGAAGATACTTCATTATTTTTACACAATGGGCAATTTTGCAAAGCAAAACCATTACAAGACAGACCTGTCCATCACAAGCTTTCTCAAAATCCTAAGGTTCCTATCATTAGGATGCTGCCAATTTCCTGGCACCTCTAATTGCCATTCCTTGACCTGAAACAAATTTGTTTAACACTTGGCATGCATTTGAAGTATGTGCAATATTCCTCATGAAAACAAAAGCAGAAAAAGCCACTGGGTCTGTTAGCCTGTGGTTGGCAGTTCCCAACACTCTTCAGTATGCTCCCTTTCTACTGCTCTGAACTTAAAATACCAATTTAAAGCAACTAAAATCCTTGACATCTACCTTGTACTCAATTTGTTTGCATCTCATACACTTTTTGGAATGTTTTCTAAGCAACATAACAGTTTTTCCAGCTATTTATTCTTCAGAAAGTATGGAGAACGGCATCCAGAAATCACATCTACCTTTAACAGCATGCAATTAAAAAAAATAAGGAGGAGGGTGTTTGGGTTTTTTGTTTGGTTTGTTGTAGTTTGTTGTTTTGTTTTTTACACTTCAGGGATTTGCTTTTTTATTCTTCTCTGCAGTCATGTGAGAGATTATCAAACAACTAAATCCCAGTACCAGTGGCTGGATGGGGGAAGGAGAAAGATCATCCCTAATCGAAGTTTTGTTACAAGTATTTAAGTATTAGCTACTATTACCCATGAATTTCTGATTAGCTGCAAACACATCTTGAAAAATCATTACATGATTTAAGAAGACAGTAGAGAAGCTAAGATTAAACATGGGAAAACACTGATTTCAACTTCCATAAATAGAAGTTTCAATAAAAAAAAAAGTTTTCTATAATTAGATTCAGTACACCCCCAGAATGAGCCTTAGTGTGCTTAGAAGTCACACCATGCAGCTAGAAGCTAATATAGCTGAATATACTAACGCACTGGGAATGGTGGAATGCACCACTACCTCCAAAACAAGTAAGCTACAGCTAAAGAATATGTTTTATAAAACTGATGTTGCCCTGATACTTGGAAAAACACCAGTTTACATCCAAAAGTTTGGGGTAAACAAAGTACCACTATTTTCTGTAATATCCTTCATTAAGTTCTATGACTAAAGACAAAAATCTTCCATAACCAGTATATCTGAGATACTAAAAAAAATAAACTTATTCATCTTCATAAACCCTTATATTTTGATTCCAAGTTTACTCCATTAAGAAGTGTTGCAGAGAGCATTCACTGCTGATTAACAAAGGCTTCAGCTCTAAATCCCCTCTGGCAAGGTCAGTTTAGTCACAAAACGTGGGCAGCAGGACTTTTTGAAAAAAATCAACACTTAGGGGAAAAAATTAAATATCAAACTTGGGCAAATCACCAACCAGACCAACTTAGGACTGTTTTATTCTCCTAAGCAGATTGCCCATCCTGCTTTGGTGGTTCAAATTTTACTCACAGACAAGCAGTGGAAGAATATTTAACTAAACCCCATGATTCTATTTTCCACACTTAAAAAAAAAAGAAAAAAGGAGAATGTTTCTAAATACAGCTACTGACAGACCATGGAAAAAGCCTTCATATGTCTGAAATTTTGGCACATAGAACGTTGGGGTTTTTTTTTTTTTTGGTAGAATTCCAGAAGTCAGTTACTACTATGTGCACGCACACACAGAGCGTGCCTGCAAGCAGAAATGCCTTCTTATTTATATACTCTACATGCATTAGACATGCCTACACATTAAGTTACTATAGGAAAACTCTTATGTAGAGATGCAGTGGATGCACCTAGCACTTGGCTTTCATTAATGAACATTTTCAACGTGTTCAGATCTGGCTAACAAGCCCACAGTCCTAAAACACCCTGGCTAAACACTACTACATCAGCCTTACTAGGAACACACACACTGTATGCCTAAGATTCTAGGAAAGCCTTGTCCAGTCCTATTGTCCTGGAGGAATATCTCTAAAATGTTATGTATATGGGAAAATCCTGCAAGAAAAACCTTAAAGGCAAACTTGTATTGAGCAAAGAACACAAGTATTCTTGATATCACTACAGTCTCCAACTGAACATCCTTACAAAAAGATTACTGTGCACCACACAAAAAAAAAAAATTGTGAATTGTCTATGGATTTGCTTTAGCTGCAGAAAGTGATATTGGTGTGGAGTGAAAAGCTGCTCAAAAAAATCACACAATGGGACAGAAAATGCATTCCTGGTGCAGAACGTGCAGTAAACGTGCAGCTCACCTACGAGGATACAACTGAAGAATTCGGCAATAGTCCATCGGGGGAGAGGGAGGGGGAAAAAAATATAAGTGAGACATCTTTAAAGTCCTCCCACCATCATCACCACCCTCCTCTCATGTGCTGCTAACATTTGACTGTTTTCCACCCTTTTAATGTTCTCCTACAATTTGTAAGTTTTCAGCTGATGTCCACTAGCCTATCATTGTATTCTCCAGTTTTGAAACAGTATGTGTAATGGCCAGACCTAATCTGTAATAGTACAGGAGAAAGGAGACAACTCCTCCACAGAAGGATCAGTTTTAAACTGCCTAGACTGGTTATAAGCAATACATCCACAAGAAAAGATCAGTAGAGGTGGTGCATTCATAGCAGCTCTTGCCCATCCACTTGCCCACAAATCCAAGGGCTTGTGGATGAGTTTATGCCCACTGCAGATCCACCGAATTCAAAGGAGTTATGACTTTGAGCAGTGTTCTCTGAGTTGCAATTTTTGACAGACTTACTGTTTCATAGTTCACTGACCTCCTCAATCCCCTGATAGATGTTAACATCTAAGCTTCTACTGAGCAGTATGTCTTTTACCAACATCAGCCAGTATATATTTAGTGTCCAAAGTCAGCAGAGCAATAGAGCATCATTAAACCTAGGTCTTACCTGGTCTTTTTTGGACTTGTGCGAGGAAGCAACATGAGCCAGATACTGAATGACCTTCTTGGTGTTCTCTGTTTTACCAGCTCCTGATTCACCTCTGTAAAGAAAATCTGCAAGTTATCCACAAACAAGATGTAAGGGGACATTATCATAGTTCTAATCCCAAAAGGGCTACCAACATCCTTAACTGCACTCTGGCCATTGCAGCACCTCCCTTAAAACCAAGGGGAAAAAAGCTGGGCTGAAGCTGGACTGCAATATGGAAAGCAATAAAGAACTATGCTTTCTAGTCACTTGGATACAAAGACTGTCAAGTGGCTGAGGAATAGCTTGAAGGCTGCTGTAGAGGCTGGGGTGAAAGGTAATGAAGTAAATCTTTCAAATGGAAGCCTCCTGACTGAAAGAAGAAACCTACCAATTCCTTAAGCATGGCTGAGGGCCCATTAATTTTACTGTGTCTAGAAGACAAACTGCTGCATCAAGAGTATCTATTATTCACTCTATCAGCCTCATCAGTATGCATGTACTTAAACGTAACAGCTGCATCAAATCTGAAGGATCACTCCAAGCCTTTTCCATTGACAAAGCTGCATTTCTTTAGTAGTTTGAGGACAGGGGCTGTTTCAAAACCATTCTTCCTCCATTTATTGCAAAAATTATTTTGCAGAAGGAATTATATATTGGAGGAACTGTAGTGAAACTTTCCTTGACTCTCCATTATTACCTGATTCTGTAATTCTGCTACCAGCACTTAAAATTAAGACAGTCCTTCCACCAAGAATGTAAAAACACAAACTTTGACATGCAGATAAACTGACAACTGGAAATACTCACGTGCAAAGGATGGACTGATCCTCTCGATCTAGAAAAAAAATTTTAAAAGAGTAGTCAGAGTAGAACTCTGAAAGTAAATTTCTCTGACATTAAATCAACACCAAAGACACTAAGAGCTAGTAAACACTGACAAGCATCTTCAGAAACACAGCCAAGTAGCCCCTTCTCTGGCAAGACACCCACCTCCTACCATATGCCAAAGTATAATGGCACATCAGCAATTTAGTTTTCTTTATCCACAAATAGTTTTGCATTTATTTGCATTACAATTTTTTTACAAATACTACAAGAGTCTCCTACTGAATGTTTCTTTACCACACAGCTACGGTGTGATGTGCATCTACTTGTTCTTCAGCTCCTATTACAGAGGGCCCATACTGACTTCCAAAAGTTATCAGGAGAGCAGTGAAAATGGATGAGGTAGTGGGAAAGTGGGACAGCAACTATTACAAATCCCCAAGTGCCAAAGATTCACATCAAACAGAGGCTTTCAGACCAAAACAAACACTGAAGACTCAGTGACGAAATAATTGTTACTTATTCTGCACAGACTGAACGCAATAACTAAAACACTGAGCAGCAGCCTACATCCTATACAGCTGATAGTTTGTGGCACCTTCCCTATTGCTTTAAGACAACAGTTGGTAACAACAGAAACCTTTTCTTTTCCATGTTGACACACCAGCAGACATACTAATGCCAGTGTTCAATTCCCAGCTGTAGATATCTTTCCAGTTACAGAACTTAATTCACTCAGCCCATTCACCACTATCTTCTCCCACATCTTTAACCTCCTGTCAGCATTCACCTATGATTCCACTTTGTTATGCACAGTTCTGACCAGTCCTTCCACCATGCCTTCATCCCACAGCTCCTGCACACACTCCACCAATTCTGCCCTGTTTTACTTTCATCCCTGCCCTCCACCCTGTGCCCACCTACCCCCATTCCTTCACACCACCAGGAATGAGCTGGGAGCACTAGGAAGACTGAAGACTTCCTGTGCCTACACCAGAAGAGCCTCAATAGCTTGTAGTCATCACAGGGACAGTGAAACATGGAACAGGTGAGCACAGCAAGTCATTAACTGACTGACAGCCCACAAAAGCCACTGGGGCACTCAGAACACACCGTGCTACCAAACTCAAAATCCCCATTAGGCTGGGGGGTTTTCTGGTTTGATGTTAAGTGTTTGTTTGTTTGTTTTTAAATCAAGACCAGAGGACTCTCAGATTATTCAGTCTGAGAAGCTCAGTAACACACCAGCAGTTAAATTTCAGTCAGGCATTGACACTTTCCTTTTTCCACTCATTGCACTGGACTAACATCTACTCTCCAAAGAGAGAGAAAGCAAACCTCAAACATAAGAGTATGCAATTGACTGGATCTCTCCAATAAATTTTTTCAGTAATTGGTGACGTCCAACAATATGTTTATGTGACTGTCTCCACATTTTAGCTACTGGTTCTTTCTATTCCTTTTCCCCATCACTTAGAAAAACCAAGTACACTCAGTATTCGTCACACCAGGCAGTCCCTAGATGATAAATAATTAAGTCACCATCCAAGTTGTTTTGTGCAAGATAGAGATTGAGCTGTAATTAGGGAAGGCTTTCTAGTCTGACAGATTTCAAGTACCTGAAACCTCTTTCTATACCCTTGAACATTGCAGCTGTGAGTGCATTTCACATTTCAGCACTAACATCATGAATGCCGCATTCATCAAGAAAAATCTCCCGTACACCCAGTTCAAAACAAGAGGAGTGTATCTAGCCTTTGCACATATTTTTGTGGAATAAGGAAAGCTGGCAAACCTAACAGGTACGAGATTCCATCTTAAAATATTTTGAAGCCAATGGAAGTATTAGGTTCACATGCTATATATATATGCAACTCCTGCTCTAAAGTGTCTTTACTGGAAACTAAATGTATGTAGATGAGCACAAAAAAATGAGAGGGAAATAATCTGATTTTTTCCTATTAAAACTCAGAATATTACCTTCCATTACCCTGAAATACTATTCTCAGAAAGAGTTGATCAGCCTCAAGCCTAGAAGAAAATAATTCAAACAGTTTCTTTCAAGGCAAATTCTTAAGCCTTCAAAACTGGATACTGCAGCTTTACTTAAATTGCATATTCATTTTTTCAAGTGCTGGATTTATTCACTGCCTTTGAGATATACACTCCTTTTGCTGAAGGCCAGGCCAAGAATAGATGTTAACCAGCTCCAAAGGCCTCACACATTTAAGGTTCCCAGTGGGTCAAGGGCTCAGCAGGCATATGCCAGCCCTCTGCATGACTGGGCACTTTGAGGGTGGATCAGGGGAATAACTAATGACTCATTTATGGATTGCCTAAGGAAATGTATTCTTCAGTAGTACAACACCTGAGTACAATTCTGCACCATAGAGCAGCTATGAGAAAGGACAAGATTGTGCCTCTGAATAACATCTGACTTTCAAAAGCTTAAATAAAAAAACAAACAGTTCACTTGTCCAGAAAAGATTATGCTTGCATTCAGGTACTACAGAGGCTTTTCTAAGAAGTAAATTTGAGAGAAAGAAAAAAAAAATTTAAAAAGATAACTCTAAATAACATGCTCCTTTATTGCTGGTAACCAGCTCTGATCTTGGAATTATGAGCTGGGGCTTCTCAAACAGGCAGTGGAGCCCCATGCACTTGAATAGCACCTGCCTTCCCATTTCCATCCTAGAGATGATCCAGCAAAAGAATACCAGTAAGCAGATAGATAAACTGACTGCCCATCAGAAAAAGAGATGATCAACATCAGATAATAACACCAAGCAGCTCTTTGGCACTGAACATTTCTTGATCATGCCAAGTTTTCTCATACTTGATTGAGAAGTTCTTTCCAGCCTTGTTCCAGTAAGGCAACATAGCCACAGCACCCTGGATTGACCCTTAGAAGTCCCAAAGTGGCAAGCACAGGATTTTTCCCCACCTTAACACAGAGCTAGGTGCTGAAAGGTGGTCAGGCAGGAAAAGTCACAGACGATGTTCAAACATCTCTGGCCCGAAGCCTTCCTCCCCCAGCATACTTTCCTGGTGGCCCACTGCAGCTGCCTTAGTCACCTCTGCTTTAAGTCAGCAGGAACATACCTGCAAGTGCAGGCAAGTCTCCGGGAGCACGCAGACGCTGCCATAAAAGGCAACATTCCTGTATGCAATCCGGGGGAAATTCTTTCCCAGGACTGCAAAGCAGCAGTCATTGGGATAGCTGGAATTCTTCTAATTGTGTATAGACGGACAACTCAAATAATGTGTTGAGCAACAGGAAACTGGAGCCGAGCAAAGGGGCAAAGAGCTAACACATACAAAGCATAACTCTTAGATACTCTTCAAATTAAGAACAGTTTCAAGTGCCAGTATTCGTTCTCCATATGATACTGACTTGTGCCATCATGAATCAGAACTCGGTTGTCCAGGCAAGAGGCCACCTCCACCCCCTTTTTTTTCAAAGGATCATTCAATATGAGCGTACTGCACTACTTCAGTCAGCACTTGCCTTTACTTCATTGTCAGTTGTGCAAGCAACCTACTCAGCAAAAGAGAATGTGCTGGGTACCAAAAACTCAGTTGCTTATAATAACACAATCAAGAAACGCCTGATTAAAAGAAATCTGCACCTGCTTTTCAATCCTAAACAGAGTCACTTATTAAAAACAATCCAGAATAACAACTCATTAGTTAATTATAGCAACAGTTCTGTATTTCAAACCAGCTGACAAGCTTTTTATCTAGGCTCTTCTTCAGCTCTCATCACCATAGTATTCAAGTGATCACAAGACAAGCAGCCTCAAACATCCAGAAATTCAGGAAGTAAAATATCCTTCAAATTTAAACTACACAGCAGTATGGTATAATAAGATCAGTAGATTAATTTTACTATGTAAAAAACCCAAAATATGTAACTTATTCGTGACTTTCTTTAGTTCAAGTATACAAGACTGCATTTTAGACGGTTGACTGCTTCAGCACACATTAAAAAAACTAAATTAAACCGAAATTTGTTTTCACAAAAAAGGCATCTTTGTACATAGAAAGTACTCAACCAAATATACTACTGAAAAAAAACAAATGTGAATGAATGCTGAACTGCTGTGGTCATGCATATTGGCATAATTGATAAATTAATACAGCTCCAAAGTCTTTAATTTTGTTTTTAAATGTTTTGAGATGGGAGAAGAAAAAGGTTAGGAAGGTAGAAGAAAATATGCAATTTAAGCACCACATCTCAGTTACAGAACATCCTACCAGGCCTTTATCACCCACTTCCTCTGCATGAGTGACTCTTGTTTCAAGCCCGTTCATCTCCATAAAAGGAGAAGTAATATAGCATTCACACAATGGTGACATCACCTCTGCAGCTAAGAGGAAGTGGAGCTGAAAGGCAAAGGCTTGGCTGGCAGTCCCCTGCCTATAGCTGACTCATTAGGGCTGAAAGCTTACCCATAGCTCATGGTACCACCCACCTCCTAACCACGGGCGTCTGGCAGCCAGGGCAGCCCAGCCCTCCGTGCTCCCGTTAGTACTGCACTGCTGCCCGGCAGCGCTCAGTGCCTGCAGCCCAGCCTGCGCTGGCCGGCCAAGATACAGGGCTGGCCTAAAGCAAGAATTACTTGTAAATGCGTCTAAGTGCTTCAACCACGCAGTAGTTTCAGCTCCTTACTGCCTCCTCAAACTTCTCTTTCAACATCAATATCATTTTACATCCCATGTCCTTTCCTCAGGGCTCTTAACACAGCAGGAGCTCCAGGGACCTGACACAGTGTGCTACCCAGAACAACCCCACTGGCATCAGACCTAATCAAGTACATTCACTGTGGTGCTTTAACCTACATGCTGGCTTGAATGGGATCAAAACCACTCCAGGGGAACACCAGAACAGAGCCTGAGAACCTGTTTTTGCACTGGCATTTAAAGAACTTATTATAGAGAAGTTTCAAAATGCTAACAACTATCATCAAGTACAAAAAGAAAGAGAAAAGATAAATCAAACAAAAGAGAAACATAGCATATCCAAGACCACTCTCAGCAACAGAGCTTCAAGATGTTTAAAAAAATAAAAAAAGAGAAAAAGCACTTGATTTGGCAGGAATACTGCAGTGCCAAGATTCAGCTCTGCATTAGCTGAAGTTTGAAAACAGTCACAAGGAGAAACCTAAGTTTAATTTTTCAAAATGAAATATATCCTATGGGGTCAAATGCAAATATTTATTTCCCCAAGACATTTTTGGACTAGAGCCCATATCTCCCCTTCTCTAGCACTCCTTAACTGAACCTGGAGATAGCAGAAAACAAGTAAGCTGTAATTTTAAGTTATGCAAATGTTTACGAAGTTCTGACAGAAAAGAAAAACTAGTATGCAGTCTGCAAAAAGCTCAAGCAGCTCATGATACTAAAACAGTGAACTGCAGGGAGACTGACAGCAGGGACTGAACCATTACAGACTGCCAGAGAACTCCTGCTCTGGTTTACAGGAATGAAACAAAAAGGGTGTGGTAACTACTAAAAAACAAGTGGCCAACCAGACTCTTTTTTAGCTCCCTGTTCTCATGAAAACCGCATCTCAAGACACAGATTTTTAGAGCTGCATTTAGAAATCTCAAGTAATTCAAAGCATGCAAAACCTTTCTTAAGGAAATTAGAAACAATGTACATATTTTCTTGCCATTTGCATCAAAACAACTATCCTCCCTAACTAGCATCCAAATTTTTGGACAAATCTGGAAAACACTTGTGAAACCACAGGCTGTATTCTTTTGGGTTTTAGTGGAAATAGAACTTGACCTTTACATGCAACTTGAAAGAGACGTCTGCCTCTACATAATCTGAGCAGGTCTCAATTGAGAAGCACTGACAGAATATTATATATAAAAGAAAGATGCACTTTGGGGTAGTGCATTATACAGCAGCATAGCAGCTCAATACTAAGAAGCAAGCTGAGAAATGACTTGGCAACAAGCAAGTTAAAACAGCAGTGTTCTGCTAGCTAGGTAACTTAAGAGAAATATGCAAACTTTTAAGAATTATAAACAAAACACTTGAAGGTCTATAGTCTACAGGAGCAGATCTAGAGGACTGTCTTTTGTGAAAATCACAAGTGGTCCCTAAGGTGCATGTGAGGATTTACAAAGCAAGATTCGTCCTGTAACACCTAACACTGTGTTTCCTCCCTTATCATAAAAAGGTCACTAAAAAATCATGAAGTTACTGGTCTTCAGAATTTTTTCTTTTAAAAACCAAACCCAGAGACTACCTAACTCCCAAGTGAATACCAGCACAATTCTGGCTGCACAGGTTCCTTTGCAGACTAATCCATCAAGTTCAATCATTGCTGAATGATTTTCAGAGTTTTGTTAGGTGAAACATTAGGAGCCCTCCAATAACGCGGAGAAAACTGGATAAGAAAAGAGATGGAATACACTCATTAGCTATGTGCTGTCTATTCCCTCTCCTACCTATCTTAGTTGAAGCGGTCTAAGCTTTGTAGACCAGAATAACCATACTGACCTAACCTATTACAGAAATTTCAGATCCTTTTCAGGGCATTAAAACAGATACCATGCCCCAGATACCAATGAAATTTCTATCTTCTACCACTATCTGACACAGAAAATTCTCTATGTATGTTCCAAATAGACAAACAGGTGCTTAACAGCTTTAAAATATGTTTTTCTAAATTGAGGCCCTGGAGACTGAATTGAGGTAAAGAATGTACCTCTTCAGTATACATCTGCTGCATTAGAATAATGATTTGTTTACTCAAGACACCACTCCACTTGCAGGCACTGCGTTTCAATCATTAGCACCAGAAGAATAATTATTCTGAAAGCAGATCTGAGGCTTCTGGCATCCAGGTTACCCAGGGAACAGAAACATTAAGATAAATTGTTGTTTTCTCTAAAAGCAAAAATGTTACACTTTTTTGAGAGTTGTGTTCTTGAAACACAGGAAGACTCTCCAGGTAACACATAGCAAAATAATGTTTTCATGTCATTTCTGAGAGTCACAGTCTTGGGTCTGAGAAAGGAGGGAAAAAAAACCCAATAGCAACAAAAAAACCCACTCTGAACACGTCCTTCACTATTTTATTTCTTCAAGAAAGTACTTCTGGTGAAAATTAACAAAAAACAATATAACCTCTTGGAATATACTAAGTGCCTTGACACTTCTGTCATTGGAGCAACCAGAAGATACAAAAAGAAGATCAAGCTCACCCATAGTGCATCAGCACAGATGCCTGAAAAGGGTTAAATAGTTGGTGGATTAGCAGAGGTTGGAACAAAACTCTCATCTTCCTCTCCCTTCCTGATGAACTATCCCTTTGAAAGCCCTGCTTATTCGAATACCATAAGTTGACAGAAAACCAACCAAGAAAAAAAAAAATCTGTGTCCATATCAATTAACATGCAAAGCTCTTCCACACTGTCAGCTTAAGAAATAACTATACCCTGCGCTGACAGAAGTCAGTCTAGCCAGCTTGCTATCCTTCTCCAGGCCATGAAGGATTCCCAGTCTTCAGGGCCCTGAAAGTAACCTAGGGAAGGCAGCCTAATCCTAAATGCCTCTGGCTCATGTGGAGCACCCGACCCTTTCATCTTCTATTCTCTGTACAGATTCCTGCCATACCACTGGCTGCTGCACCAAACCTCCCCCACCGCTGAGCAAAACCGAGAAAGTGGAATAGGAATGTTGCTTTTCCATTCCCCTCGAGGCTAGCTAGGACTACAGACACTGCAACAACCTACTACTCACCCTCACTCCCAGTAGCAGGCATTGGAATGCTACTGCTACCCTTTGAAACAAGGAAATAAGGCAATAAATAACCCTGAAACAATCTCTAGAGGTCTTGTAGCACACACACGTACTTGTGAAGCCACAGAGAAAAATCTTTCCAAACCTAGTTAAACAGATCAAGGTAGGCTAGTTCAAAAGCTAGCTGGGAATGATATCCTTTCAACAAGCATTCCAAAAAGTCAGCAACAAGTATCTTAACCTAGGCAAAGAAGAGCTAGGTAAGCCTCTACACTGCCAATACTGCTAAGAATACAGCATAGCTAGAATTGTTCTGGGAAAGGTCAACACTCCAACAGACCTCATAGCCATTTCCCATGCTTGGATAAGAGAGGCAGGGCTGCCATTCTTCAGCACTGTACAACAAAGCAAGTCAAGTCTGGGATTTCCAAGTTTTAGACATCATCTAAGTGGTGGTCTGACAGAGACATCACCTCTTTTCAACAGGAAAGAAAACACCCACATAGATTAATCACTACCTCTGAACTACCATCGGACCAAGGAAGGTCACCTGTTCCCTGATGCAGAATTGCAGCTGTGTGGGTATCTTCTGTCACATACTGATACACCTGGCAGGGATGAAGGACAAGATGCAGGCATACGCACTTTCAAGTGGTTTAACTGTTGTCCATAAGGGAAAAGGACTTTTTCAGTCTCCTCATATCATGGCCAAAGAAACTGTTATTGATTCTATGTAGACAAGATTTCTTTCTAGGGAACAGTAACTTTGGTATAGTTAAGCCAATAGCTTGTTTAACAAAAATACAAATTAGTCTTGAGATAACAAGAAGTGGGCAATGGAGAGAAGGAAGTAATAAAAGAAGCAAAAGTGTAATGAGATTTATGGACAACATTCTGCCATGTATAATATAGGTGGAGCATCTGTTCTTGACCATCATAGAAGATCCAGTCTTTCTCTAGGAGAAGTGAGATGCTTTAGAGGTCCAGGTTCACAGGTTTTTTTATCTTCTGGATACTGCATTCATTTCAGAGTTACACACCAGCAGTATGGCTGAATCTCTTCAAGACCTGCCACATCTTCAGCAAATTGCCACCAACAACACCCTGCCACCAGTCCACTTCAGCATGTCTGTGTGCTCATCCCTCTCCATCCCATGCTTTTATAAATATAGATTAACTGGTCCACCACATTAGCTCACTCCTGTGCTCTGCTCTGCATGGCACCATGCTTTAGCAACCTTTATCAGCTTTCTCCACACCAAGTTTGTTGGAAGCCACTAACACAGGTCAGTGGATGGAGATTTTCTTTCTCCCTTTCCAGTCTGGGAACCTCTATCATTATAGTCCTCTATGCTTTGAGGTGCAAGTGGTAGCAAGGGCAGGGAAGCAGAACTCAGACTGAGACTAATGAGAATTTTAAAGCATGATTTTATTGTATCTGGACTTTGCTCAAGAATGTGAGGCTAGTGACAAGACCTAAGAGGAACAAACACCCTAATAATTTCTAGGCATCAAAAAATAGAAGAGTAGTAACATTCATACAGGCGCCAAATCAAATTGTCCATTACACCCTTTAAATCTTACAAGTATGCCTCCTAATAAAACCCAGGTACAAACAGGAAGGAAAGCCCAAAATACCTCCACACCTGAACCTCTCCAAGCATCACACAAACCACCACTAACTTTGTGGAAGACCTCCTCTCAGAAGCAGGGATATGCGCAGGGCATTCAGAGTTCCACATTTAGAAGTCCTCAGATGATAAACAGGTAACAGATAATATCCACAATTCTCTGATTCTCAGTTGTATAATGTGGACTGAAATAGGTCTATCCACTTGCTTTCTTTTATTTCATGAAAAGGCAACTGAGGTACTTAGTATTTCCTGACACTGAGTTTGAATAACAAAGTAAGACTATAACCAAACAAGTCTTGGCAGTAAAGCTACCACTGACTGTCACAGTTCAAAATATAGGTTATACTAAGATTGTTCCCCCCAGCCAGATTGTGCAACTGGATTTTAAGCTGGCTTTTGTTAAAAGCCTCTATCAAACAATACACATACCTGCCCACCTACAGCTATCTCAATTCATAGGCTCATCATTGAGATGGAAAAGTTGCTACCTCAGTTCGCCTTGCCTGCTTCTCTGAACCCCATGCATTCACATCAGCCTGTTCTTTATGTCAAATTTAGGTCTCACCAGATTTTTGTAAGGTTCTTCAATCCACTAGAGCAGGAGAAAGCTATTCACCTGAACACAAAAGCTGGTACCAAGTAGTGTCTGTAAGCAAGGACAATAATGCCTTTCGATAGCAGTGAGTTGTTGTTCTCCTACAGTGTTTTGACTGCAACCTTGATTTGTGATTTCAACAAGAGTCATTATATTTCAGTCAACACTCACCTTGCATCATACTCCTGTAGGCTGTGTCTGTGATGGCATAGATATGAGGGGGCATTTCATGTCTCTTTTTGCCTTTGTACATCTCCACTATTTCTTCTGAGTATATGGGCAGGTTCTTGTAAGGATTGATTACCACGCAGAACAGGCCTGAGTAGGTCTGGAAAGAAAACGCCCCAGCAAATAGAAACAGAAATTAAAAATGTTGCATACTTGTATATTTTAACAATACATTACTCGGAAAAACAAACAAACCAAACAGTGCTTTTTTAAGTACTACTTCCAGTGATGCCATGAGGGATGCTTCCCACTAAGCAATATTAGAATATGAGGAACAGCTAAAGTCCTATCACCTTGACCAGTACTCAACTTTTCCAAGTGTGCACTGAGCATCAGCTGACCCATTAGTTACATATCACTGGCCTGCTCTCCAGCTAATTAACAGTCAACTAGGACTGGCTTTTCCTCTTTTTTAAGTTCCTATATTCAAAGTCAAGAGCCATTTCATCATATAATGTAGGTGCTAAGCTCCAAATTGCGTACATTTTCTGTTCTGCTTCATGCTTGATATGGATTTATCTAGTAAATGATCACTAAACAAAATAAAACCTTAAGCCAAAATAGTTACTAAAAGAAAAATAAGACCAGTGTACTCTGGAGAGATTTCCAAGACCACTGGACTATGCCTAAGGCAGTGCTATCCTGTTCTGAATGTGAAGCTGGATTAGATGGCCTCCTGAACACCCTCCAAGACTGAACACTTCCATGATTTATAATGTACAGAGTATGACTAGAACTAGATTCAAATTGTAAGGTCAGCAATGTATAGTATATTCAGTATGTATGTTTAGAATGCTCAGTATTGTCTGAACCAGTCAAAATAGAAAACAATTCTAAAGTAGTCCATGCTAAAAGAATCAGCAATATATGCCAAAGTTTACTTCTAATTCATATCAAATGGTTAATTCATTATCTATGACAGCAAATTTCAATTTCTCAATTGGTTTCCACTGGCTTAAATTGCACAGTTCTAATGGAATAAAACTGTCAAAACACTTCCAGTGAAAATACCACGTTTCTTTAAAAAAAACAAAACCAAACACAAACCCAAACTTTGAGATCTGAGTACCTAAAAAAAAAAAAAAAAAAAAAGCCCAACAAACTTTTTACTTGCAAAGGGAATAAGAGAGCAGACACTTCTTAGATACCTCGTAGATATTCTAAGAATAGCATTCCAAGCCCTGCTCCTGGGGCTTAGAGCTATCCTAGTTCCCTGTCAACTTTAGAAGCAGCTGTTTGAAACATCTGGAGACGAGCAGCTCTGTACAGCAACTTGCAGTGCTACCAGAAGATAGTACATTTGGCACTTTTTATTTCTATTGCCAAGATCTCTTTTATTGTTTGCTCAATGAAGAAAGAGTGCTTGGCAGTGGTAAAGAGCTCTCCACAAGGAGCACAGAGAGTACTTAATCAGATTTAGCTCCTTAGCTAGATAAAGGGTAAGGATTAGACTGCAGTGATCAGAAGGGTGAAAATAGCATCTACTACACGGTTTGTGGTCTTATATCCAAACTTTCTACATGCTGGCTTGACACTAAGTGATAAGTCCACTCTTATATGCAGCAGATTCAGATACAGATTCAGACAGATGTCCTCCAGGAAGCGAGTTTTTTATAGATATTTAAGGTTTCTTTTCCACATCTCAGTATAAACAATCAAAATATTTCCAGACCTACTATTTTTTTCCCATTAATTTTTTTAAAATATTTGAGGAATATTTGAATGGCTTACAGAAAATGCTAAATGTCTTTCCAAAGCGGAAAACTATGAAAGTTGGCTAAAAACCTTTTGGCATACTACTTCCAAAGTTCCAGGAAGCTAAGCTTCCATAAGACATTCTAGTCAGGTTAGGATTCAGGTAGTACTTTAAGGGAACAGTTTAAGGAGTTTTACAGCAACCAAGCTGGCAATGTCAGTTCCTCAGCTTTAGTTCTCCATCAAGTCTAACAGCACAGAATAAAAGTGGAAAGTCTGGGTGATGCTTTCCTGACCTTTGACTACACCAGCAGAAGACAGAGTAGGACAAAGAGACAGAAATGAGTCAATGCAAGAGCAGCATGCTCACAGTGCACAGAAGTCCACAAAGAACGTAGAGTTTTCTTAGCTGTGTATGTGACTCTTCATGGTTGTGACTGCGGACAGACAAATCAGAATGGTTGCTTTTCAAGTAAGTAGAGTGCATGTCTAAAGCTACCCTACAGATGAGAGCAGCAGTTTAGAAAAGGGAACACATTAATTTCACTTAGAGAAATTAAGCCATGAAGCAAGTATGCAAGAAGAAGCTACTGCCTTCTTCCAGCATTCTGCTTGCCAGAAGAAATACTTAAGGGAAGTTTCCATGCAGCAGAACGACCTCAGCTGTGTAAACGGCTATTTTTGTTTAATGAAGAGGGGCAACTAATTATGGTTGGCGTAAGCAACAGAGTAAGACCACCATGCCACAACTGCTGGTTGAGCCCACTGACAGTTTCACATAGGAAGCAGGTTGAGTTGTATTAATAAGCAGAAGCTGCCAGCCCTACCACAGAGAAGACACAAGAGTTATCTTCATCTTATTGAAGTACAAATAAAGACTTATATGCATAAATCCCTGAATTGAACCCAAAGTTCCAACTGAAAGGCTCATCTATTATAAGCACAGCTGGCTTGGAAATCTGTACTTTGTCTCAGACATTACTATCTCAAAATAGAATTCTGGCATTACCTTTCACTAGCTATTTCAAGTGACACACACGCCAAACTGGAACTAGTTTTATTTTTCTAACTGCTAAACTAGCTCTGAGGAGTTGAAAGGACCATCTGCAGCATGGCACAGAGCTGACAGCATCAGAAAATTTATTTTCCAATAACAGTTAACTTCAATAAAATAACTGGAACACGTAAGACTGAGTTTTGAGTTTCACACTGAATACAAACAAAGCAGTTCAGGTAAGCAAAAATGATTCACAAAAGCTGAAAATGACCTTTTGATAAAGGGTTCCAAATAGGAAGGGTTAATATGAAAGTCAGTCTATTAGCAAGTCACCTCAGTGCAAAACCAATCCACAAGTGGAAACAGCAAATTGGTGTTTGGAGACAAGCTCTTAGTTCTTGAATTGTTTGACACTCTTCACTCAAAATTTGCCTGCATCAGCAATAAGATTTCCCTCCATATTACAGGATGGAAAGACAGAAAAATAAAAAAATAAAAAGGGAAAAAGAAAATAGCTTCTAAAAACACACAGCCTTGCTGCCAAATAAGAAAGAAAGGAGAACAGAACTGAACAATGCTTGTGATCTTTCCAGAGACATTTATGCTGGAGATACATTGCATGTACTCCCTTTCTCCAAAGAGATTAATGATCAACTAAGAGCCACTCCAATAAAAGTATCTTAAGCCCTTCCATTTATCTCCTGACTTGCTGAGAACTGCTGACAGGTGAGATCAGTCCATTTCACAAGTGCACAGGAACACAGTTTCGGCAAGACTAAGATTCTGTAATAGAGAAATACTGTGCAAGGTTTGCTTGGGTGAAGGGTGTGGGGATTTTTTATAAAAAATCTAAGCCTTCTTACAATCCAACTAGAAGAACTCAATTTATTACTTACAGACCATGTCTGAAATTTCAGATGGTATCTTGAAAGATGTGTAACAATGCACGCAACAGATTTTGAGACACTGCTGAATTAATTTCAAGTTATTATATAACCTAGCAGTGTCTCCTGTTCTAAAAGTGTTACCCAAGGATCTTCCATATCCTATTTCATCTGAATATCAGATTTTTCCATCTGAGAATAGATTTTGACCAATAGTAGAAGGAGTTGCTAACTACAAGAATAATAAACTATATCAACCTCCAATCACACTAGCTCTCAAATTTTGACATCAGACTGTGGAAGTCAAACTAAATTTGTATCAGCCTTGTATTCTCCACGTATTCTCTGACAATATCTCCAAGAGCTGTCTGTATGCCTTCATCCCACTCCAGAAGAGCAGAGACAGCACTAGTAAGTCATGAGTTTCTCTCTTGTGTTTTCCCTAGTCCTGTTTTAACTGCACACAAATTGTACATTACCACTGAGTAGTAATGAGTTTAATAACTCATTCTATAACTGCAGAGTATTAATAAAGCTAGCATGACCAACATCTGCTTGCTAAACATAGGCAACATGAAGAAGAAAATCAGAAGGAAACTGAAGAACCAGGTCAAGGTTCCAAAGTCTCCTTCCCCACCTTTCCCTATTTATTGCCTTTGTTATTCAGTGAAGTGGTTGCCGCCTGCTTCACTGAGTATGACCCTTGGTCCCATAAATGGTATCTGTTATTTACACAGCAATAAGAAGCAGGAATCTCTGCTCTTGTCCATTTGGAGATGGAAAGAAAAGGAATATTTCCTATCTGTAAGTACATGCAGGCACACATGTTCCTTCTCTAGTAAGATGCTGTGAGATCCACACCAAAAGCTTGGTACTAACATTCTTTCCACTGAAGCTCCAGACACGGAAAACACATTTCAGATGCTGGGTAGATTAGGATTGTGTTTTTATTATTATTATTTCGTTCGGTCCAGATCAGACTCCCTGTTTACCACTATCCAACTGCTCTTCTGTCTTGCTAAGAGAAAGTAAAAAGGCATTCAAAACATCCTGCAAACAAAGACATTAAAATCAGATTTACCATAGCATTCCTTGAAAGCTTCAACATTAACTAGAGGGGGATTGGCATAGTTTAATGAAAAAATTTTAAGTAGAGGGAAGAAGATAAGTCAAATGATATATATTGGGGCAATGAAAAGTTAACACACATATTTAGGAGCAAAGCAATTACAGTAAGTTCACATACTATGGCACCAGGAACTCCTACCCCAACAGACAAGAGTACTTACATAGATCAATCCCGAGTAGTATCTCTCCTTCAAGTTGTGAAGCACAGAAGCCTCATTCAGGCATGTCAGCTCTGCCATATCTTCTACTTTAGAGAATTTGGGGGGGTTCATCTTCTGAATGTCATCCTTATTTACTTTCACTTTCTTCCCATTCTCTGCCAGTTCCACGATAGCTTCATCTCCTACTTCTTCCTTCAGGCTAGCTGCCTCAAACCCATTCTTCTCTGAGGGAACCCATACCAGCTTCTTAGCTGCCCAGTCAGCCTGAGTCAGGGGGTTATTAATGATGTTTTTGTCCACATAAAGGTACTTATCTGCGTCTCTTTGCGACATTGTGGTTTACAACTGGGGACCTGTGAAGAGAGGGGGAAACAAAGAAAAAGGTTATTCTTAAAGCCTCAAATTGCCTTGCAGATTCCTAGAGGCAGACAGACATGTGCTAAGTACTCTGAATCCCTGGTCATCAGAGCATGCCTCTCCCTCCTTTAATTTCATGTTAGTAAGCACAGCTGAAGTTGCAATAAGGCCAAGGTTTTGCTTGCCAAGAATATGAAAAAAGCCAAACTAGCAAGCAGTTAAAAAAAATCCAAAACCTACAACAAAACACTGTCCATTAAGCATTTAGAAGCCATTATTTGGCAGAAAAGAGGAAGCATATTAAAGTGGCAAGCACCAAACAATTTGTGCCAATCCTCATAGCATCAGAAACCATATCAGTTACATTCAGGTCAAGATTAACCCTTCACTATACTTGATAGAGATATTGGCTCAGAAATACAATAATAAATGTGTAATCAACATTTTTACTTTTTATCTCCTTATTCTGATAAGCTATAAATGAAAAAACACAGCTTCTCAGAAATGTCAACTCCCAGCTTAGAATGTGAGTGCACTTTGCTTCTAAAAGATAGCAGTAATTTGTAGGCACCAGTTAAGACTGATATTAGATACTTCCCATCACCAGCTTAATAGTAATACCCAGTCTATCAGTTAATATCTTTTTTTTTCTAGATAATGTTCAGTAGCAAAATATCTCCAAGATAGTAACAGAATAAATCAGGAAATTTTACAATTAAATATCTTCTACTAACATCCTTCTGTGAAGCTGTGGTAAGATAGAGTTTCATCCCTACAAAAGGGAGACTTAGGCTGCATACTTGAAAAATGGCACCCTAGATTTAGTGTTTCATCAAAACCAGAACACTAACACCAGGGATTTTCCAGTTTATAAGGCAGCAATTTTATTAGTGCCATTCAAAAGTCTTTTCAATCAGAAAAGGACTGCATGCGTCAAGGCTCATTAACCATGTAACAGCAGCCTCTTTACAAGATGGCATAAACATTACTTCTTGAATTCTTCCTCACAAAGATACCAGTGTCCTCAATATATGTTTTTCATAGCTTGAATAGAAACTAGAGCTCTTTACCACCTAAAGAACAGGAAATGAAAACATAAGTACTCATGTCCTAGAAGGCTATCAGGAACTATATGGATAACTTTTTTACAGTATTCATATTTACAAATGAGCAGGCAAATCAAGTAAGTGAAGTCTGACTACACACACACTGCAGACAAAAAAGTCTTGAAAGCAGGACAGAAGCAGCTCAATTCCCAAAACATGCATGAGAGCAACAATAGATGTAGAGTCTCAGCATTAGCAAACAGTGAACAAAGCCAGAAAAACATCAGCCATAATAATGATGGGCACAAATGCCCACACCAGTCATTTGAAAGCACGTAGGGAAATTCCTTTCAACAAATGTATCACTGTAAGTGGTATGTAACTTTGTGCCAGAGACTGTATAGAAAGCTGTATATTCACAGTCAAAAATTCTTTAGCAAACAAAGAGAAAATTGCTCTATAAATAATCACTTCCTTTAACTTGAGTTTAAAATCTTTGTCTTAAGCCTTACAGGATATGCCAAGCAGCTATTCCACAACTGACCTCATCTTTCCTCCCCCACAGGGTCACTGACACTTCCACCTCAACCACAGTGGTGATTCCCAACTCCTCCCTGGCTTTTCATATTATTCCTGAAAACTAGGTTTCAATGGATACATGACGAAGAGATTTGTTGCAGAGGTAAGATGCAGCAACCTGGAGGCTGCCATAAAAAATCTGAGGTGTCAGAAGAGCTCCAAGACCATCCTATAACAGCAAGTCTGACAGAGTATATAGCAAATAAAGATGATCAGTAATTCAACAGAAGATATTAGGATTTAATGACACTGCAGAGTATCATCTGCAGGTTGTAATCAAGGGTTAAAAAAGGGAGTGGAAGGAAAGAGGGGAAAAAGAAAAAAAATATTCAATTGTGTTCAGAGTTGTATCAGGTTTGGCAAGGCAACAGCTGTGCTCTACCCTCCATTACACAGCTTCCTGCCTATGCAACTCCCAGAATGTAACCAGTTGCCTTTTTTGGCTATAATCAGGCAGGACACAGAGGCACTATGCTTCAGCTAAATTCAGTTTCATCATTTCCTGAGGAATCCGAAGTAACCAGCTATCTGAAGTGTCCTACATTACACTGAAACACAGTCCTCACTTCCTCACTGCTAGAGTACATGCATGCATTCAGTACACCTTAAGACACATTCTAGGATAAGGACTGATTATTTTTGGCTAAGAAACAGGTAAGACCACAAGAAACCTTTCAAAGGGTATCCCCAGTCAGTCCTAGATCTGAAAAGAACTAAGGAAAGAAGATAGTTACAGAGAGGTTAATCAAATTCCTTGCAGGAGGAGAACCCCAAATCATCTCACATTACTACAAGAGTGCATTCTTCAGCCAGTAAGAGATCATTCTAGAGCATCTACACCTTTTTATTTTCAGGGCTGAAAACAACTTTCACAGTAAGAAGAGAAATAGCCTAACATAGCTATTCTAAAATCTCACCAAACACTAAGATATTTTTACTATCTTAAGTATACTTAAATATATTAAATATATATTAATATAGTCTATTGTATATAAAAACATATACTTAATGTAAGTTTTAATATTTTAAGTACTACCAAATAGTAGTGAGGAGATTCAAAAAGGGTCTGCACCTCAAACTTGAAGCAGACTTGAAAATTCCCCTATTCCATGGCAGCAGCAGCCTTCTTATCATCACCTTAAACTTGCTCTCCTACGCTCCAGAACAGAATCCTTATGTAGTAGAAGTAAAAGAAGAGACTCAAGCTAAGATAACATGGCATTAGAGCTATTCTCGAGGCTGACTTCGAACCCACAGGGCGTCTAAACTAGAAATACCACAAACTAACCATTAATTTGTCTTTTCCACAAGAACAGTACCATAGGAATCAGATTCAGCAAGTTCCATCTCATGGACTCCTAAACTTATCTTCCTAGCTTATGCTGCATTTCACTGGGCATTTCTAAAAATCCCTTAAAGTGGTCAAGGAAGGAAGTAAGCCTAATAAGATCTTACAGCAACTCACAATGAATGTAAATCACTGCTGTTTGAGGAACAAATTAGGAAGCAATTTGTTTGCCTGGTAGTTTGCATTTGGGGTGTAGATAATTATGTAGGACAAGGACATTTATCTTTACATAGCTATTGTGCAACTGCCAGATGAGAATACCGTTAACAATATTGGTTTTGATGCCAGTTTATGGGCAAGACAACCAAAGAACACAGAAGGAAGACAGACCGTCCTTGTTTTGAGTTTAAATGCCTCCTTCCTAGTATTGTTTCCAAAAACGACATACTACAGTCACTTCCCCATTAACCCAGTATGTTCCCTTATTTTGGTTCATAGCAGTCTGGGGAAGAGGCTGGTGGAACTTTGCTTGTTTCCCATTATTTCAGGGTCCAAAAGACATTCTCTGCCATTTAACTAACTACATACATAACTGCCACAAAGATGCCATACAGTCACAGACAGAGACAAAACAATCTCTACAGTCATGAATAGGATAGGACCAAGACATCAGTATGTAGAGCAACCTTAAAAAAATAATATCGACTGCCTTGTTGACATACATTTCCCAGCAGACAGATTCTTTTGAAAGGAACAAGTCAAACACTGGATTTAACTTAAGATGACATGCACTCCCTTTGAATTAGGCAGAATTACTCCAAATTCTCACTGAAATACAGTCATATGGACTGAATTTTACCTTAGTCTCTTGCAATTTCTTAGCCTTAAGGCTTGAATTGTAAGACACTTCGCATACTCTCTACTTAAACCATCAAGTGCTTTCCATAAACCTGGGAACAAACACTTTATCTAGTTTGAAAACGTCTACAAGCTACCTCTGCTATAAGGTCCCTTTCTTTCAATTACGAGTGTTTTGCAACTGCTAAAAGCACAGAACATACCTATTTAATTTTTGATAACCATTTGTAATACATCCCCCATTCCCCCTAGACATTTACTCTGTCAGCAGCCACAGAATTGTTCCTGGGAGTGAGCCACTGCTCAATAAGGTAAGCTTGGGCTTTACTAAACTATGGAGCTAACAGCTGAAGTAGAAATAGAATTCATAAGAATTCTATTCTTATTTCATAAAAGCATTCATGCATGGGTTAAAGCATCACACAAGTATTAGAGCAGTGGATGGGCAAGGAAACACCTCCAGTCTGAATTACCTAAACCATCATTAAAGTAGAGATCCACACACTGATCTTTCTTGGCTTCAGTCTCATTCCTAGCAAAGATGCATTACTACACTGGAATAGACAGTCTTACTCACACACCATTTCATTTCTCTGCTTTAATGAATTATGAGAAGTTTGTGAAATACTGTGCTATAGAGGACGCAAAATAGTCATATATATGCAACAAATCCTTGGTAATTCAGATCACTTCAGAACTTTGCTGTAAGACTGAGCCTTCGTGAAAAGGGACATAAGTGGATAATTACTGGAAGTTTTCTTCAGTTTCATATCCACCAGTAAGACACTGTTACAAATTTTCTGTGATTTCCTATTAAACAATCCTCTTACATGGTTTGCCTAGTGGCCTTTCTATTTGTGGGGCAAGAGGAACTGCCCTAAAGGGTAACACAAAGAATGAACAATAAATAGTAAACCTATTTAGACTGCAAGTTAATTTCCCTTTCTTTAAAGTGTTCACCTTTTAAAAGCAGTTCTGGAATACAACTTTCCCACCACTTTCCAAACTGTATTACCTTTAGCAGGCTGTCAAAGGGTGCAACACAAGACAAAGGCCCTTCCACAGCATAAAGGCAATGTACACCATTTCTATAGGCAAGACAAGACTTTTGCACTAGAAAATTATAGCACTACTGGTTACTTATGGCCTTATTTCGGGTACAACTAAGTTGCACTCAGTGAAGAAATTTTATTATTTGTTAACACACAGCATTTAAAGAATAATCTGACTTTGAGAAGCTGCTAATGATTTCAAACTAAGTTTGGTCAGTAGCATTCATATGATGGGAATCCTTGCTAAGCATATGATCTGAACAGCTAATACTTGCATTATTCCTGCAACCCGACTATTTTGCTTTCCCCAGCCAGCTAAATACAGTTCAGCAAATCAGATTTAAGAGCAGCTAGAAAGCTAGACTAAACTAGTCTAAAATAGACTTTAGTGGCCAGGCTAGCTACAGTGACCATGAGTCGACAATATAAAACCCACCAATAAAAAACTTCCTATAATTCCCTTGTATTCGCTAAGAAACTGTTTAGATCTCATTTGTTTAGATTAGGGTGACACTTCACAGCTCCAAGTGCCAGTATGCTTATGGAAAAGCAAACTGTAAAGTCTGTTAGCCCAAACTGCTCCAATTTGTAAGCAACACTTACATAAAAACCGGAGTTTAAATCACTAAGGGTGAGAAATGAATCACAAGGAGGAGGTGGAGAGGAAAGGAAAGAGAAAAGCTGGCAGGAAGTTGAACTGATGAACAGGTTATATCTGCTTACTTCTCAAGTTGAGTGTATTGAGCCACGCCAGTGCTTGATGCTTCAGGCTGAATGCAAGAATCACGAATTTCAGTTCTCCCACAGGAGAATACAACACCAGGCAAGTACCTGAGTTCGCAATTAACACCCCCTCACAGACAGCCCCCCAAGCTAAAGGCACCGAGCTGCACTTACCCTTTGCACTCAGAAAGCTGCCATGCAGACTCATTTCTTCTATTTCAGCTTTATTTGGGATTCATAATGACTGCTACTAGGCTTACTGTAGTTCACTGCTTTCCTCTCTAGTCACAGTCTGACGCACACAATACATTGTTGAAAGATTTATTTCACAACTGGAATGCAGTTTGCTGGCAATTATTGTTGCATATTCAGTTTGACTGTAGTGCTGCCCAGACTTGCCAGCTATCCTGTTTATTACTGTAAATTAAACTCAAGGTAGAGCACTAAAGTGCCCTCTCTGTATGTGGGGCTCTAAGAACCAAGAAGGAGGAATCTATTTATCTAATGCATAAGTGATGCTTCTATTGCACTGGAGTGACCTACTGGCCAGATTACAGGTAAGACTAAAGAACTTGAAGGAAATTCTGCATCTTCCAAGTGGCCTAAAGGTACATAACACATATCCTCAGAACAGTGAGTGGAATAAATGTTTCTCCGTGTCCAGCTCCCTTCATCAGCTGCCAAGCACTACTCTGGTATGTGTGAAGCAGCACTTGCATATATTCTACTGTAACAGCTAACAGAGGGAGTTTGTATGGACTTCCCACGGCAAAGTGCAAAGGCCATGTACAAGCAAGACTTACATGCCACTTAACAGTCATCTTTTCTCTCCACTGGGTTCAAATACAGTAGGACTGTGAGAACAGCCCTACAAGCATAGCACATGTACATTTAACAAATATTAATGCCAATCTGAAGAGGCTACTTTTGGGTAGCAAAGACTGAAAACATTATAGTGCAGTCTTCACCACAGGCTACAGAAGCACAGGAACAATCTTGGGCAACCACACTGCATGCAGTAATTAACTACGGAGGGTTATAGGCAAATAAAGGCAGGCATAGCTTCCCTAAGTTAATGCTAGGGAGGGTGTGCTTGCCTCTATTTTAATTGCACCTTATGAGTTCAGGGAGACATAAAGACACACTACCATGTAGATGGCAGCAATATAGTTAATCAGCTCTGTGAAGCCTATGCACGCTGTTTGAACACACCAAACACTGATTTAGGGAGGGGGAGGGTAGCCTTCTGTTGATTTCAAGTCCAGTCTTTAGCATGACAAAGCTAGGCTGGCTGCCACCCAACCCATTCACTTTGAATAAATATTCAAAGTTTACAATCCTGCATAATACACTTTCTGCAACTGTTGTTTCTCATTAGTGGAGTACAGTACATGCCTTCTCAGCAGAGGAGAGAATTCCTCTTACAGAGACAGTGTGCCCACAAGGAAAACATTTCAAGGGGAGAACACATTCTTCGTGACCACTCAGCAAAGTAATCCCACTTAAGGAGACAGCTGTAGTTCAGAAAATTGCAGCCCATCCCTGCTGTTCAAGCTGTTTTGCTGGAAGACTTGTTTTCAGGAGGCATAATGGCCTGCATAAGTTCTGATCAGGCATGCAGAGCTCCCTAGGGACACTGCATGAGAGAGAGAGAGGGGAAGAGCTTAGAAAGTTTTAACCTTTGTTACCTCAGGGTCACTTTTCACCTTCCCTAATATTCTGATTTAAGACTAAAAAGGTATCTGCCAAGAACTCTGAGGCACTGTGTAAGACAGCTCTACACACATCAATTAGCACTCCCTGTAATATTTGTCAATGGCAGGTTTCAATTTACTGCAAGAGAGAACAAGGAATAAAACAATTACACCTAAATACGGAGACAAAAAAATACGGTTCTGGTTCACCCTTTTAGATGCAAATATTTAGCATGTATGCAGCCAAGATAAAGTCATCTTACAGGAACAATTACTCTTGCTAACGTTAACTGACAAATTGCTTTATCTCATCATCAATACTACTAAATCACCTTCCAGCTCATAATGAGAAGAACCAAGCATCAGTGTAAATATGTCCGGTAAATAATTTTTTTAAGTATTATTTTTACTTTGCAGCAGAAGTTTCTCTGGACACTTTCAGCTCAACCTACTGTGCCAAACTAGCACTGTGTACAAACAGCCTTCAGCTACATTTCTTTTTTTTGTTTTGTTTTGTTTTTGTTTTAAATAATTCTGCTGCACATTAACAGCAGCTACAGGGATGGCAGGCAAAACCCTGGCACAGAGAAGTCTACAGCCTCTACGGGGTCTAAGTTTGATTCTCAACCCTTCCAGCAATACATAACAGTTCAATAAGAGGATCCACATCTCTGTTTATGACAGAGGTAGAGGTCTGGAGAAGCATGACTTTTTCTGGACATAAGAACACAGCAACTCCTACACAAAGAAGAAAAAGCTACATAGCCTTTATGTTCCAGGATGTGTAAGAAGGCCAGGTTGAAAATATTTATCGTTTTTTAATTTTTATTTTTATTATATTTCTTTTATAACTTATGCTCATAAATATCAAGATAGCCTGGAAATCCAGATTGCGACATTTCCCTATTGCATTCAAGGTCTGGCACAGCTTCTTAGCCATCCATTATAAGCATTGTTCTACAGAAAGCTCCTGGTGCAGCAGAGCACAGAAGGAACACTGGTCTGGTCTGTACACCTCAGCCTCAAGTTTGTCTTCTGGTTAGCTTGCTCCCTCCCTGACCTGTGCATTCTTCTCTCATTGGCAAATATATCAGTCTTCAAAAAGGAAGAGCATTAGGCATCGCTAATTTTAGAATTCACCCAACCATGCCCTCCTGTCTGGATCTCTTGAAACACTGATTTTTGTGTTAGAGAAGAAAGGACTCATCTTTCAATCTCAAATGAGTAAAAGCAAGGGCACTTGAACTAGAAACTTAGTCTGGACTATTACAATAACGGCTATATAGCATTTAAAATTTTCTCTATAAGAATTTAGAGAAAATGGAGGAAAAAAGTTCCATGGTTTCCATATGAGGAAACAAATATAATTTGAAAGTTTCCAATAAAGTTTTGCTTTCTGCCGATAAAAAACAGCATAAGGAAACACTGACCACAGAGTAGCCCAACAGCTTTTTTTGTTTCCACATAGTTAACAATATTGTCCACAGCAATATACACAACAGTGCTGTGGTGATGAGGCACTGGAACAGGCTGCCCAGAGAAGATGTGGATGCTCCATCCCTGGAGGTGTTCAAGGCCAGGCTGGATGGGGCTCTGAGCAACTTGGCCTAGTGAAAGGTGCCCCTCATGACAGGGGACTGGAACAAAATGATCTTTAAGGTCCCTCCCAACCCAAACAATCCCATGTTATATCTCTGACATTCCTCTCCTTATCTACATGAGGAAGAGCTGATCCACTACTGCAGTTGCACTTCTTCCTGACAGAATTAGCAATAATAATACAACACAGTGATATTTATCAGTTAAGTCCACATCAAGTTTTTCGAGCATTAAAGAATTAAAATTTATTTATATAGTTTTGCCCGTTAGGAAAAAAAAATAAGATTTGCCACATAAAAGATTACCTCCCACCATGTGGAAGAAAAAGATAAACTGATTGTGCACATGTATATGTCAGTGCTACATGGCCAATGTAGATGGTTTTGAGAAGTTACATTAATTTGCCTAATAAATTGGCAATCCTTCTTTTATGACTACTACATCTTTCTTATCACATTTGTGTGTTCTCATTTTACTTTTCCCATCATATACTGCATTAAACTTGGAAAGGGCCATTAAACCAATTCACAATAATTTACTGTGTAATGAAATGTCACGGACTTTAGTGTCTGCTATAAAGATTCATACTGCAACATAAACCAGTTCCCTTAGCTTTTATTGTCTGGGTTAAGTCACAAATCTTAAGTCACAGTTTAAAGAGTTTTTGTGCTTGTAGAGAAATCTTATTTGGTATTTATGCTCCTCTAAGAAAGAAAATTTACTTCGTCAGTATGCAGACATATCCACTTGAACAGCAGTTTCAAGTATCCAATTATTTAACTATTTTAGGTAGTCTACTACATATCTGCATCCATACTTCCACTTATTTAAATAATTCTGAGAAGTCTGAATACATTCTGCTTGATGTCAGAAAGGGATAAAAACAATTTCTATCTCTGAACAATGGAAAAAGAAAGTGACATCTGAACCACAACTATGAAGAATAAAATATACTTAAGTGGCATTCTGCTAAAATATAAAATTCCTCTAATACAAAAGAAATATTTCTTGTACTACTTCATATGCATTTACAAGCAAAAAGTAAAGCTATTTTCTAGATAGTTACTGCAATAAGGAATTTATGAATTAAATTTCAGTTTCCAGTTATCTTCATCTCAAATCCTCCCCTTCTGACCTGTTCCACTAACTGTTAAACACACAGCTATCCATCCTCACAACCACCCCAAAAACCCAAAGCAAAATGTCAATACCTTCCTCTACATTTTAAACAATGACTGATATAGCCAAAACAGAAGCCAGAAAGTATTTTTCTTCATCTACATTAAAAAAAGAGGTGCAAAAATCAATTTACCTTATAAACCAACTAGTTTCAAGTGCTTAGCCAGGAACTTTCTAATCCAGTTCACTGGTTTTATTTCAGATTTACATTCAATATTTCTTGTGAACTTCTTTCATCTAAACACCCTATATCTCTTCAAATATGTCTAAATCCTGAGATAAGGTTTCTTTTTCTTAAATTGATAGCACATCAATGAAAATTACTTTGTTCACAAATTCAAAAGATTTGATTTTATCAATTCTGGCACAGAAAGCTTGGAATCTCTTGCACTAAATGGCAAGCACACCTACATGTAACAGCCCTCGTCCAAAAAGAGCTTACTCACTAACAACTGACCTACAAACTGATACTACAGTTCTGTTAAGTCGATCACATTTGGAAAAAAACAGAAGCAACTAAATTTTGAATTGATTTGGCTGTAGGTTTCCTTTTTTTTTCTTGAACATTTAAAATAACTCCGTTATTAAAATTAACTGGGTTGGTTGTTGGCCATAACCAGCTTTAACCAAAGTCAAATCTACTACACCTCCAAAGTTGATTAAAAGAGCCTAAATTCAAATGAACTGGTCAAATCTTGAGCTTAAAAGAAAAACACAGGTGAATGTACTCTCATCACTACAAACAATAAAAAGCAAAGTAAACTATTACAAGAGCATGCTTTAAGTCTTAGATTTTAAACAGGAAGCTGCCCAGCAGAGGGAAAAAAGAAAAAACCTCTGACTGTACACAACTGACAAAATAGAGCTGTAAAATTTCTCTAAACCTTTTTTCTTACAAGTCTGAATGCCCACTTTGCTTACACGCAAATCAGAACTCAAGTTCTGTGCAGAGGCATATATCACAATGGATTTCCTGCCGAGACTCATTAAAATGGTAGCCCTTGATGAATGAAAGTATTCATCAGTTAAGGAGACTTTATGATAGAGATTTCATAGTTAAGTTTCCCTTAACATATTAATTATTAGCCTGAGTTTACTGAAGTCACTCACCCATGTGCTTTTATTTACTGCTCTCAGTAAAGTCAGCATACATGCATTAGGAGAAATTTAAATTTCAAGTCATGAAGACAAAGCAGAATTCAAACCCTATGTACAAAACTCTAGAGACATAAAATTTCATAAATAGTTCATGGAGTCAAGACACAGCATACAGCATTGCATTTCACTATGCCTCCCTGCAACCAGCAGCAATACATTTGTAATACTTCTACAAGAAATAATTTACAGTAGACAAAGTATGTCAGATCAATTTTCCAGTTTCCCTTCCGCTATGGTTAAAAAGGACATGACTTAGCAGTACTAGCTCCAGAAGTATCACACAACGCAGTCAATCACAGCCTCATCACCAGAAAACTGTAGACACTACTATTTCTCCAGACTCTTCAGGATGCTCAGAAAGGCAAGATATCATGATGAGCAGTAACAGGCCAAACGACCATTAACTGAAGCTGGGGACTAATCCATTATGCTGAACACGACTGGGCTGGAGTGAGGTCAGAAGCTGTTAAATCACTACAGTGGCCCAGGATACAAGACAAATCGGTGTTGAGATTATTACTTCAAGTACTCCGAACAAGTTATCACAGCCACTGAAGAAAAAAGCGAAGCGGATAAACCATAATTAAGATGAACTTGTAAATTGATGCATTTCATTTAGTTGGACAACACCCATTTGCATTAGCTTCCAGGGCAGAAGTTGCATTTGTATTTTTGCCTCAGCATACTCCATTAAAATCAGGTTGCTAGTTTCCATCTCTTTCTACACTAGAAAACCCAATTAGAACCATGGTATGGTTAAACTGAAAAGAAATTTAAGGTACAAGGTCACCCAGCCACCATTAAGTTAGAGCAACTGCCAGCAAAAACAATGCTGCTGTAGGCAATCGTCTGCTATTATAGTTTTGTTCCAACCCACAAAAGACTTAATGTCAGGCACACAATTTCTCTACTTAACATGCAAACAGCTCTGCCTCAATTATAAACTAAGAAAGCAAAGAGTAACGAGATATTTATACAAGAAATCAAAGAAAAAATTTATGTTAGAGGGCACCGAGTGCGCTATTAACTCAAACCAACAAAAATACATTAAATCATACACTGAGGATTAAGGTTTTGGATACCTTTTAGCAGACGTGCACACAAATTCTGAGCCTCTAAAATGCACTCTAGCCCTCAGTTAGTTTCAGCATGTTACCCAATAACCCAAAGCTTTGACTTCCCCTTTCAGTAAACCTTGCATTAACTAGATGAGTTCCTGTACCTCCCAGGGGTCCACTTACAATCTCACCCTATTAAAGTCACACTAATCCATAACCAACATCAATCTGGGCAAGACACAGGCCTAGGGATGGGGTGGAAGCGGAAGACTGAGCAGAATCAGCTCAGAAATCACAATACCTCTGACACGTGCCAGGTCTCCTTTGTTCTGGAAATTAACAGAACCAAATCTGAAATTTGAGTACAGACAGACTAATCTCCCAGTACAACTGAAGTCTATTTTCACAAAGCTAGTAGCAGCTGATATGTATGCACTCCCTCACACCTCATGTGACTAGCCTGACACACGACTAACCCGTGAATTATTAAATGAAAATACTTGGTACATTATTTTTAAAGATTTTCCAAGATAACAATGGTTCAGGTTCTCAAGACAGTTTGTTGAAGTGGTAAATGCAAGTCTCGTATTTATAGCAGATACATTTGCAGTGCTAAGTAATGTTGCAAAGAGACACAAGCACCTGTGGCATCCAATTGCAAGGCAGTTTTCAACTTGAAGATGAGTGAGTATTAGAGCTACCATCAGCTTCACAGCTTGAACACTCTCCAACAGTTTGCATAATACCTAACTAACGCGCTGGACAACAAAGACTATTTCGGCTTCCTAAGTGAGAGATTTTTCTAATCTCTTTCCTGATTGTACAGGACAAGATTGGGGTTTTTGTTTTTCATTATTATTATCACCATTACTTTTTCATTAGATTAATTTAAAAGATTATGGTGTAGCTCTCACAAACTATTTGTCTTCTTAAAACACTCTGAAGCACAGAGGAAATAATGAAAAAAAACTTATTCCTTATCTCCTGAGATGAAATTATCATGTGGTGACTTTTTTCTTACAAGATCAATTTGAAAGGAAAAGAAAACCAAAACCAGCAACAATAATTAAAAAAAAAACAAAAAAAAACAACCAAAAACCAACCCAGGACCATGGCAGAAATATCCTAACGATCTACACAAAGGCCAATAACAGGACTTCAGCTTCTTCACTCATTCTTTTGGGGCAAACAGAACCTGACCAATAAAGTCTTCCTGTTTATATAGAAACAGGCAGAGGCTACTCAGCAGCACAAACACTTCTCCAATGGTCGCAGACTCTCCTCCAGAGATCTTCCAAAACCAGACCTTGGCTACACAAGCCAAGCATCCAGGAGATGACACCAAATTCCATGAAGAACCATATCACTCACCAGCTTGGCACCAGTCACACTCACTTTGACGTTTCAGGTCAGTAAAGAAGTTCAGATCCCCACTTCTATCCACTACTACCAATGTTGCTTCTATTTTAGAGTTATAGAAAATTTTGCCTGCCTACCTCTATACAGATAGTGCACACACTATGAATAAGTGCAATAAATAAAGCTATCAAGAAGCCAAACACGTCAGTTTCAGCAGTTCCACCTGATATGGAGCATCACGGAACTGTTGCATGATTTCCTTGTAGTTTTTTTTCACAAGGCCAGATTAGCTTAAAGTCTTCTGTTTATACAGTTTGGGAGTGATTAAAAACTTCAAAAACCTTCTGTGCCACTTACATTTATCAATTGCTTTCCCCTCATTACAACTCTCTTGTTAATAAAAGTATTTGTTGATCTCATTGAAACCTTGTGAGAGAACTACAGATCCAGACAGTGCATCGATGAGTCGATACATATCTGCACCATGATTTGCCGTTTTTGCTGGAATGCCATCGATAAGCGAACTTAGTCACATTGTGACCTAGTGACTAATTTCAAAAGCATTTTACACAGGCAGCAACTGATTAGAGGGCTGTTACTTTGGAGTTAAAACTTTACCATATCTAACCTTACAAACAGGAGATGTATACAAGAGTCAAGAATGTGTAATTTAATCTTTCAATCCATGGTTCAACAGCCTCCATGTAAGTTACCTTGTATTTCCTTACAGCAGACAAATTATAAATGGACCTTGGCCTGCAGACTACTATGGTATCTTTACAAGTTTGAAGCATAACTTTTTATGCATTATTTGAGAGATTCCTCTGTTTTGGAAGACCTGCCCAGTTGTAAAAATGCTTAGGTTCTTAGTGCACTCTGAGGGGAGTGTGGCTCAGGACACCATGACATAGGATACAGAAGAAAAACTTAGAGAAGAAGGAAGATCAAGAGCACAAACAGTGCTTCAAGAGGAAAAAAAGAAGGAAAGGAATTGTAAGGAGGAAAATAAAGTGGAATAAAAGAGTCACTGCACGCAGAGTTTGCTGACCAATGAAGTTTACTTCTGAAAAATCCCCCTTTATTACCAGAAGCGTGTTATTCTTTTAAAACTCATTTCACCCTGTGTTCAGGAAAATTAGGAGCAATCCCCATTAGACTCTCTGGGCAGGCACCATGCTCGGGGGCTATGAAACTTGTTACTTTCCACACCTACCGAGGACAAGTTGGTAAAGATACCACTCAAAGCCGGAGAACTTTTACTACTCGGTTGGAGGTGATGCCTGAAAGCACGAGCTATCTGCAAGAGCTCTCGGTGCAAGCTTCGTCTTGCCCTGTCACTCCCTCCTCCCTCCCTCTTACCCTCCCTCGCTCTCTCCTGGCCCAAACCGAACGAGGAAGTGGAGCCGGGCGGGCGGGCGGGAGCCAAGCCCCTGGCGGTGTCTGCAGGAGGGCTGTCAGCCCGTGACTCAGGCTGCAGCCCTGACAGCCGCCCGCCAGCCCCGCCGAGCCCTGCCCGCTGCCCGCGCAGGCCGGGCACCGCAGGGAAGGAGGGAGGGG
>VXBI01011679.1:1795991-1857374 GCA_013397375.1 Toxostoma redivivum
CTCGGGCGGAGCCGCCCCGCCCCCCGCGACGCCGCCCACCAATGGCGCCACCGTACCCGGAGATTGACGGCCACAGTGACCAATCAGAGTGTCCGAGGTGTGCGGAGGCTGAGGAAGCCGTTGAGCCGTTAGCAACGCCCGTGCGCCCCGCCCGGCCCCGCCAGCTGAGCCCAGCCCAGCCCAGCCCAGCCCGGCTCCGCGGCCGCTCGGGAGGGGAGCGGAAGGGCCGCGGGGCTTCGGGGGCACCGGGGGCTCCACCCCGCCGGCTGCGGGTCGGGCACGGCTCCCCTACTTCGATCCGCCGGGGTCGAGCCCGGCCGAGCCGCCCCTACAACGCCCCACGCCGCGCCAGCCCCACAATGCCTCGCGCCGGCCTTTGGTGCTCCCGAGGGCAGCGGGTGCGGCCGGGGCCGGGAGCGAGGAATGGGGCTCAGCGGGGCGATGGGCTGCGGGCCTCGCCACCGGAGCCCGTGCCAGCAGGAGTCCTCCGAGATGGGGGTTGGAGGTGAGGGGGTGTCCCGGTTAAGAACTTCCCACTCATCCTTGCTGTAGTGCAAAATACCTGTGACAGGAAGATGCCAGTCAAAATTTTGTTTCACAGAGTCAACTAGGTTGGAAAAGATCTCTAAGATCATCGAGTCCAACCTGTGACCAAACACCATCATGTCAACCACACCATGGCACTGAGTGCCATGTCCAGTCTTTAAACACCTCCAGGGACGGTGACTCCACCACCTCCCTGGGCAGCCCATCCCAATGTCTAATCATTTTCTTTGAAGAAATTCCTTCTAATGTCCAATATGGCTCAGCGTGAGGCCATGATCTCATCCTGTCACTGGTTGCCTGGGAGAGGAGACTGACCCCAACCTGGCTACAGCCTCCTTTCAGGCAGTTGTAGAGAGTGATCAGGTCTTCCCTGAGCCTCCTTTTCTCCAGCTCAACAACTGCAGGTTCCTCGGCTTCTCATAAGACTCTTCCTTCAGATCCTTCACCCAGCTTTGTTTCCTTTCCCTGGACTCTAAGGGACAAAACTGAGGCAGGCAGAAGCATGAGTGTAAGCAGCCCCTGATGCTGCTGAGGTGTTTCAACAGCCAGTGCACATGCTCATGGAGGCCTGAAATATATTTTAAAAAGCTTACTGAAACACTGAGGTGTGAAAAGACAAAGGTGGTATAATTCTGCCTCCTTATATAAAGTGGAGCCTCAGGATGAGCTAAAGGAGGAAGCAATAGCCAGGACGCAAGACCGAAGTCCTTCTAAATAGAGTACAGCATACATGTCAGATCCAGAAAAGCAGATAAGATTTACTGCACATTTTATGAGCATATAGAAATACAAGGCTCCTTCCCTTTATGACTTTGTACAAGGAGGGTACATTTGCAGATGTAGGTGCCAGTGACAGAAAATGCAAGGCAAAGTTTACTGGTGGCACTATCAAAGCTACAAGCAGAAGAGGCAAATGAAGTTAAAGACGCTTGAATAAAGAGAGAAGTTAGGGGAGAAGTATCTAAAGTAAGCATTTCTTGTCTGAGTGAAACACTTCAGGCTTAGAAAAGTTCACTGCAGCAGTTTGGAAACAATCCTAAACATTTTTATCTCAAGACACAGAAGACAGTGGGAGAAATCACTGAAAGGTTGTGCAGTGAGTATCAGAGACACAGAGGTGTCACTGTCAGAGGCAGAGGTGAGAAATGTAAATACAGATGCAAAATATAAATGAGAATTTAATTTGGCAGTGAGAAGGGAATATACAGGGTAGGTCCTCACTAGTACTTCAAGGCAGAAAATGAAAGGAAGCTGGAATTGTGACAGACAGCTACCTACATAACCAGATACCTTTGGAATTACCATGAGGGTGATGAGGCACTGGCAGAGGCTGCCCAAAGAAATTGTATATGCCCCATCCCTGAAATGTTCAAGGACAGAGTGGATGGAGTTCTGAGTAACCTGGTTTAGTGAAAGGTATCCCTGCCCATGTCAGGGGAGTTGAAACTGCCTGATCTTTAATGTCCCTTCCAACCCAAACCATTCCATGATTCCATGGTCAGACAATCCAGTGGCTCATATTGAGCCATGAAGAAAAGTGACCAACATATGGAACAGATATTTACTGACTGAACAAGAAGGTTTTAAGTTCTTCCACAAAAATGAAGCAGAATGAAAATAGTGGAGGTAACCAAATATGTCAAAAGCTTCTTAAGAACATGAGAAGCTTCATCATCGGCCAAGTGGCTGAGAAAGGAAAGGTAAGCAAATGAAAGTAGTCTAGTCAGTATCAAGTCTAAAGGAGGAAAAGTAGCAGATCTTAGCTAGGGAAGCAAGTACAAAAGGCAACATAAACTGACAGCAGTAGTTTTTGGAAATAGAAGATAATGACTGGGAACATGAAATGCAGACATTAAAAGGCTCTCACAGAGTTAATTTTGAAGAGTGTATAATATTGGTAGTTTTAATTTTTTTTATTTTTCTCTGACTCTCACACTTGCATATGTTCTCTACTCTTCCCGATACTCAGATTTAAGGTTAAGGTCAGACTGGACTGCCTTCTTAAGGTTTGGCATGTTTTTCTTTTTTTTTTTTTTTTTTTTTTTTTTTTTTTTTTTTAATATAAATCTAAGAACTTGGTCCCACTCCTGTTTAATTGATAACAAAACTTTCTTGATGGCTTCATCAGTAAAGCATCAAAACTGAGTTCAGAACAAAGATTGCTGCAGGTTTACACCACGCTTCCCCTTCATAAAAAAGTGTATCCCATCTTGACAGAAAACTCTGTGTTTCCCTCATGGTCTGATCTGTAGATGTGCCATACTTGAGGCAAGTCAAATTTTAAATGTCTGGGTTTTGTAGCTTGATTACCTTGAAAACAAGTGCAATAGGTTTTTGTTGGCAGGAAGTTACCCAGGAAAGGGGACACACCTCCAAGAAAAACAAGAGTGATTAAAAGAGCTATCAGATTTTATACATCTCTTACTTTCTACAAATTCACAGGATGTTTATGTGGATCTTTCTGATCAACTTCATTCACATCTTCCATCAGTGTTTGAAAGCTAGCATCATTTGGAAGAATGAACCTGTAATGGTCGCTGAATTCTGGAAAACATCTCAACAGCAAACAGATTTACCAGTTTGATGGAAGTAAATTAATGGCACTGTAGTATTTCCAGAGGGAAACAAATCTATGAGGCAGTGAGCATCCAGAGATGCTTCTTCAATTTGCCAGCTTTTACACACCAGACAGAGGGCCACCTTGCTGAACTACAGTGTTTTCCCCTACACTGGTCTAACCCAAGACCAGTTTGATCTTAAGTTTGTTGCAAACAAACTTTGCTTAAATTGTTGGCAAACAGCAAGCCCTGGGAGAAGCCTGCACTTCATTGATCAGCAATAAATGTAGAGACATTTGATTTTTGTATCTGGCAAATAGAGAAAAGTGGCCAAATTAATTTTGGTGAATAATTTTCAATGCTTCGGGAAAAAAAAAAAAAAAAACCAAACAAAACTCTTCCAAAGCTAGTTTCTTACTGACAAGCTGGAGAGAGTGAAACAAGAAGAATGACAGAGACGAAAAGGTGTTTGCTCCATCGAAGGAGTCACATTGCTAAACTCTAACCACAGTGGCTTTAGACAGAAACCACACATGTACAGATCTGGAGAATGTCACAATCTGGTGTTGCTAAGAAGCCTGAGCTCTGCTTTTGCAAAACTTGCAACCTTAGTTGTTTCAGTGCAGTTGTTTCTTTAGAGAAGCAGCTCTGAAGTGGCTTTAATAGATACACCCATACAAAGTAGCAGCTATAAATGAAGATGAGAACTTGAAGCGTTTTCAGGTATTGTAGCAAAAGGAAGTGGCTCTTTGGAGGCGGGTCTGTAGAAGAAAGACACGTATGTCTGCGGACTTTGTGCCTCTGAGCAACCTGAAATTTGTATGCAATTTAAGCACCATGTATTAGCACATAACTTCCTTTTCCCTTTACACCAATTCTTTATTGTTCTGCTCCCAAACCAAATGCCACATCCAAACTGTGAGAGTGTGAAAGGTAGAAAGCCATCTTAAGAGATGTGGAGGGAGTGAAAGCAAGTGATGTTTCCCTGAGGGGTGGGAGGGGGTGTATGTCAGAGAACCAGTGAGTAAAATGTGTCTCGGGTAACCTGTCTCAGAAGCAGCCAGGAGCAGATGTTAGGAGTAGTCTTTCTTACAGAATGATGTTACTCTTAGCAGAACTATCCAGCTTCTGGCATGGCTATAGAAAAAGTAAGGCTTAATTGGCTCACTTTCATATGTCAAGGTGCAATTCCATCACGCCCTCTTCATCAGCAAAACTTGTTTAAGATGTTGTCTAGTCTCCCACTAGGCATTTGGTTTTAGTGCTGTGACATAGCTTGCCACTGCTCCAGCAGTGATGGTGAAGATGTTTAAAAAGTCATATTGTACACTGGATCACTGAAGAACAGCTAAAAAAAGAAGGTCAAGAAAAAAAAAGATCAGTTCACTGATCTAGTTTATAGGCCCTCAGAGAGATCCATCAGCACAAGTGAGGGGATTAAATGGAGGCACTGTGATAGGAGCCTTTTAAATTGACTTTGCTGATGGAGAAAATTTAAGAAGGAAATATATGTGCACCCCAAGACAGGGGAGGAAGGGAGGAGCTGTACCTGGCATACTCTAGCATTTAAAACAGTTATTCTATTTTTCACCTCTCCCCAACCCTCCACCCACACAGTTCCATGTGAACAGCCTGCTGAACTCCCGCTCTCTCATTTTAGCTCTTGCTTCAACTTTAGTAAAAGAGGAACATGTTTTTACTTTTTCATTACATTAATGACAAGATCTGCTGCTGAAAAACAAACTATTTACATGCAGCATCTCTGGTCATTTGGGATACCATTCAGAGGCACACTTCTCTACCACTGTACTGCAGTAAGAGTATTTATCACATGCCAGATTCCCTTCATTCAATAAAATGCAAATAACACCATCCTGTAGAAAGGACCCTATTGGGGAAGCAGGTTATCAAACAGCTATGCTCTAGCTGAAGTCATGAAATATCCTCAGAAACACACCTAGATGAAAACTTCTGTCTGAGGCAAAGGAAAAGTCTTCTTGGAGCTTGTAAGTTCCTCCAGTCCCTGAGATAAGATTACAACTCCATTTGGTATGGTTACAGACACCACATTCCTGATCTGACATACTAAGAATAATGGGCCAGAGCTCTTTAAATCCAAGAGGTACCTCTGCCACTTAAATGGAACCACAGTGCTAAGCAGCAGACATTTCTTAGTTCATTATATCCTCTTCCAAACTGTGTTTCCTCTAGCCCTGTTCTCTTGCTGCTCACTATGGTCTACTCAGCTTTAAATTCAAAAAAGCTGGCATTCAATGCCAGTATACAAAATGGGCAACACAAATATAAGCTATCCAGCAAAAGAATCTTTGTCCCAAAACTCAGATTTGGAATCTGATTTTCCTGACTTGGGCCTACCCAGACTTGTCCAAAATGCCAGCAGAAAACATCCTGTTACCTGCCTTTAAAAAAAGCACAGCAACTGTTGGGTTTTCTTTGTGTTTTTTTGTTTGGTTGTTTTTTCTTGGGGGGGGTGGGGGGGGTTGAGGTTTGGGGTTTTTTTTCTGAAAAAAACAATCATTTTCACGCCATCACCTTAGCTCCTTCAGTGATAATTCAGCAAGTACAAAATTTTAGGCTTGTCTGCCCTGGCCTCACAGTTCCCTGGTTCAACAGTTGCTAAGAAACCTTTATTAACATCTCAAATACCTCCTTTTCCTTCTCTCTTTCTCAGAGGGGGTAAGAAATGCTTCAGATTCCTGAGTTCAGAAGGGCTTAGGGGCATTCCTCTTAGCAGAGGATAAGTTGAAAGGAGAATAGCATCCTTCCCCTGCCCCTCTGTCACCCTGCACCTGTCATGCTTATGACAAGCCAGGCTTGGGTGAGGTACTGAGGTAAATACACTTTAAAGAAACTGACAAATCCATCTAAACACTTTTTAATTCACTCTGATAAGGTAGGGCTGTGGAGAGCTTTCTGCCACCTTTGCTCCTATTTTCCTTCTGTAGGTCTGAGGCTGGGGCCATGTTTTCATAGAACCAAGAATTCAGTAGCAGAGTGATTGTGCTATAACAAAAACAGGACTTGGTTCAGAGAACACATAAGACTGACAGCATTTAACTACTTCACAAAATTTATTATTGTTTTAATTGCTTTTCAGCATCAGTCACCTTTAACAGACCTCTACACAAAAGGCATCTAGCTGAATGCTCACTTTCCTCTTCCTCTACCAGGATGAAATTAGTTCCCCTATTTTTTTTTAACACTCTTCTTACAAAAAACCAAGAAAGCACCCCTACTTTCAGCTTGCTGCCTTTCCTGAGGTTACTGTGTGAGATTCTTCTCCACTAATGGTGCCTCTCAGTTTATCCCATGTCCGCTGTTTGTTTTTGGGCTCAGCCTGCTACAGTAATCAAGGCCAAATATTTGCTCAAATGAAGTGGCCCTGTGGTTCTCATTTCAGGAAGCTCGCTGAGGACAAAGTGAAACTTGCTTGAAATTCTCTAGTATGCCCAAGAGATGTTAAGAGCAAGGGATTTTTCCAGTGCTGTAGAAAGTCATCCAGATTCCCACTGTAGCTTTGTTGTGGGAACTGCAGGGGAACTAATTCGTTTATAGCCTGCCCCAATTAAAGACACCACTTTTGTCTGACAGAAACCAAAGTCGGTCCAGTCAAAACCAAACTTTGGGATCATTCTGTCAGGCTACAACCAGAAAGAAGACCCAATGTGAAGTTACTGGAACATTCATTCTCCCTCTTCTGCAAGGCTGAAGCCCACATTTTTCTGATAAGAGGAGGCTACATCCTTTGTGCTTGCAAGTCAGTGGCAGGTCTTATAAACACACCCACAGATTCTCAGCATAACATATTGCAAGCTCTGTGCATCTGGACCTAGTGCATGCTTTGCTCAACAACCCCCTCTCATTTCTGCCAAGATTCCCTCCCACATTTAGGACTTTTTTTCCTGCTCCCTTGAGAGCCTCCTCAATTCTCCCAGCTCCTCCAGCTTCCTACTGTCAGCATGGACTGTTCTGTACGGTTTTGCTGGTTTGCTCTGCCTTTGGGAACATATGGTCCAGTGCAGGAAGCTGGGCACAAAGATCTATCCATTACACTTATTCTCAGCCCCGTGTTTGGGTCAGGGGGATGGACCAGAAGAGTGAACTGACAGTGCTGACACAGAAAGCAGAAAATTCACCAGGACTTCCTGAGGCATTAGCTTTGTAGGCTGTGAGAAATTGCCAACACATGATACATGAGGTGCAATCACTGTGGGAAGCCTCCTTTCAGATGAGGTGAAGATGAGCTCCATTTAACACACTCACCCTTCTCTCCCATTTATCAGATCATCGTTTCCTGGGATTACTCTGGAACAAAGAAAGCAACTTACTGGGAATCCTGGGTGTTTTTATAACACACCGATTCTGGTCAAAAATCAGTAACTCAGAAGTAGCAAGCTTCTGAGCTGTCCAGTCTAGCACCTGCTCTGCAATTTCTCAGCTACCAAGAGACAGGAAAGTGTTAGAGGAATCAAACCCTCAAGCATAGGACAGAGGTACTCAGGGACTTCTGGAATTCCTTCATGTGAGGTAGCAACTTCTGTTAGGCCAAGATGTAAGGAGTCCTGCAAACATTGCTGCCTTCTTGCACTGGTCTCAGGGAAGAAAAAAAAAAAAAGAAGGTGGTTGAAAGGTTTTTCTGTGGAAGAGAATATTATGAATAATATTTGGACTTTGAATTACAAACCCAAGCATGACACAGACATAAACCACAAAATAAGGTAGCATTGCTCTCTTCTGCCTAATGTGGAAAGTCATTCAACCTGTGGTAAATCCTATCCTCTCCCTCCTTGACTTTTATGTTTGTACATAAAGTTAAGGCATCCTTAAGCCTCTTACTGCTCTACCACTCTCCTGATTACAGCTGCATCTGACACAGAACTTGAAACACACACCTGTACCTAAGTTTGAGGCTAATTGCAAGACACTGTGGAGGCCTGTAATTCTTTGACTCTTTATAGAGGAATGTACATGTATAAAAGCCCTTTGAATTTTCATAAGCCGCCCCTTAGATGTGGGATAGCAAAATAAAAAAAAGATGAAAACAAGATGCGCACCTGATGATTCAGCTTTCCTGCAAAGTTTCTTCAACCAGCCATCATAACCCTGAAAATAATCACCCCAGCCCGTTTTTCCTGTGGGCTAAAAACACATCAGCAATGAGGATCATAATTTAAGGTTTTTTTGTTTCTACTAGGAACTAATGAGAAAGAGCTTTAGATTACATGGAGAAAAAGAATCATATGCAGAAAAAGAAAGAGGGTATGAGTATGTTTGGTATTGGTTTTTGAGGATTTAATTTTTTTTTTTTTAGTTTAAGGAATGATAAATTTGCTAGGGGACATACCAGTTGTCTCCAAGCTCTTTTTATGATGATCTCTCTTGTACCTTAATTGAGAAAGCAGGGTGTGGAAGTTTCAACAAAGGCTCCCCTTTGTAATGTGTTAATTAAGCACAGAGTTAACAAAACCTCTCAGTTATAAACAATTACCTTTCCCCAGGCTTACTTTCATTTTCCTGCTACTGCATTTTTACTAATTTTCTATTAGGTTTCCAGAGTGGACAAGACTAATTTCTAAAATTAGTCTTCTAATTAGCAAGAAAAAGAAGAAAAAAAAAAAAAAAAACCAAACCAAACCCAAGCGGGAAAATAAGTAAAGCACGAGGAAAAATACCACTATAATTAGAAGCACTTAAAGATGCATTTTTTTTAATGTTCTTCTTCAGAATATAGGAGACCAAGGTCTTTTAAGTTCAATGTGAAGTCCCCTCTAAAACTGAAAATCTAGATTATGGTCCCCTGGAAGTGACTCTGGGTGTAAATGCCTAGAGATGTGAAATAATGTGATAGGGATTTGTGTGCCCTAAAATCATTGCTACCTTGCAGGGGGAGGGAACAGAAGAAAGTGAGAACAGACATCTCCTTGCCTGTCGGTGTCCCGGCTGGCTGCTCAGCATGTGCTCGGACTCGGACACACAACAGCTGGGAAGGGAGCGGCCCCTGCCCTCCTCCCTGATGGCAGTGACCTCACCCATTGGCACCGAGCTGTCCCGGGGCAGCGCCAGCCACCCAGGCTGGGACCCTCCTCCCTCTACCTCCTGCCAAGGGAAGGAGCAAACCCCAGGGGCTCGGGGCTGTCCTTCTGCCTCAGAGGCAATCCCGATGATGTCAAACTGTACTATAAGGATGGCTGCCATCTTAACACCAAACATTCCATGTTAACATTAAACCTTTCACGCTGCTGCTTCTAATCTTGTATTCTGTTTAATTTCTGGAGAAAGGTCCAGCAAGGCACGTGAATCCATGGCATTGGAAGAAGCACGTTATGGTTCAGTCTCTGGTCAGCATCAGACTTCTCTGTTGCCTCTGATAGTGCTGTTTGCCCAACACGTTTACAACACAGAAGACACCAGATATTCAAAGTTGCCTTTGTGTCAAAGGAGCTGCCCGGAAAGCAGGGGAGTAACATTTATGTGGGACTGGGGAAATAGTAGCTCAAGCTACATTCCCAATGGGGGCTGTGTATCCCATCCTGCCAGCAGACCTGGAAAAGATTGTCCAGGGGAAAACTCGTAATTCTCAGTGGCAGCTTCCCAAGCACAGCAGTTCTTACTAGGAACTTGCCTCTCCTCTCTGGAAGAGACTGCAGATAGCCTAAGGTAGATAGGCATTCCAACCTTTATTGCTGCACGTCAAACCACTCTTCCTTTCTGTATTGCAGTACCACAGGCTGATTCTGAAGCCAAGATCAGCTCCTGCTGCTTTCTCCAAAGAGCTTTCAAGCTCAGACAGACCAGGAAAACTCAGTATGAGAGCATGATTAGAAGTGAAGAAAGGCTGAGAGTGGCCTCAACACCTGCAGCAGGTCCCAGGCAGGAAGTATGTACAGGTACTACCCTGACTGACCAGGCAAGGAACTGAAGACCCCATGGCAGCACAGAGCTACTGCACGTACGATGGAAAATGTTTAAACTGCTTTAGTTGGGGCCCACAGGAAACTTTTGGGAAGTGTGTGCTGGGTCTAAGACAGGAACCAAGAGAGTCAGTGTTTAAAATATGCACTGACAACGAATTGCTTCATTACTTAGAGAAAAACTGAGAAGGGGGGAAAGGGTAAAATTCAACCACAAGCAAATTATTGTCTGGTGGATACACCAGGTCTCCTGATTGCTGGTCTAAGACTTTGCTGCTGCTCAGCCCACAGTGTCTTATCATCTCCTTCCAGGAGACATCAAGGTCTTCTCTGCATTTAGGTATGGATCTCACACACTGGAAAACAAGCAATCAGAAACATAGGACTGCTTGCCATTTTTGCTAAATTTCTTATTTTGTCCTGATTTACTGTTTGCATTCTCCTCCAACACCTTACCCTGTTCATACACCCAAATTGAAGAATGAAAGTGACAGCCTTCTAACCAAGGAAACTTTTGACCCATGAAGTGCTAAAGAAAGACATATAGAGGGTGGACCAGAGACCCTCTCCTGCAGCATTTTGTAAAGCAATTGAACAGTCCCAGGCAGGAGGCTTTCTGCAAAGGCCAAGGCAAGGGGTCGTGCAGGGCACAGCACCTGGAGAAACTGGACCTCATGACCTGGATTTGCACATCCACGTGCAGAGACATGGGAAACACTGCCTTTCTGGAGCTGGAGAGGGGAGGGGATCTCTGGAAGCTGCAGGCAGGAAGAGCCTAACTTGGGAAGAGCAGAGCAGGTAACAATCACACAACTATTTATGGCTCTTTTTCCTTGTGACAATCGCAGCCTTATAAGGGCAAGAGCGCGCCAGTCGGGGCAGAGCTGCGGAGGTGGAGCCTCCAGGGGCACTCCTGATGCTTGCTCCCAGGCTATCTGCCTTCCCAAACCGCTGACCTCCTTCCCGGGAAAAACCCTGGGAACCCTTGCTGATTCCAGCTGTTCAAATTTCAAACTACAAAACGCCTCGGCTCCCCCCCTTCTCCCCATACCTCCTACTAGCTGGAGCTGTGGTGAAGCAGAGACGTCTGCTTTTGTAATATTGTGGGTATCAGGGAGCACTGGGCTGGAGAGTGCCCCCACAGCTGACGTGGGAAACATATTCTCATCTGCTTGTGACAGTACTGAGAACCAGAAGAAAAAAGAAAGAAAAAACAAACAACCCTCCCCATGCCCCCCCCAGTGTTGCTTGTTGGACACAAGCGAGTGTGTGAAAGGTTGCAGCTGGAAAATCTGATGTACAAACTCAGTTGCAGATCCTTTTGCCCATGGATGTGCTTCAGAGCCCCCCCAATAACTCTGGCTGAGCTTCCAGTATGTGTGTTGGGTTCTTACACATTTCAGCCCTGTCTAATCCACCCATCTGAACTATGCTGAAAACGGTTTGCAAATAAAACTGAACATAAACATGCTAAAAATGTCACTGTCATCAGATAAGATTGCTATGCACATGAAATTCCTGACACGAGTTCATGAAACCAAGGACATGAAAAGTTAAGCCACAAGCATATGTTGCCTGGGATGGGGAGGAGGGTATGCTAAATGGGGATTCAGGCTGTAACTTCATTTTTTTAGCCTTCTACCAGCCAATAGCCATCACTCTAGTGCAACTCAATTTCTCCCAACAGGAGGGAAAAAGAAAAAAAATTGTTACAGCATCCACCTCCCTCTGCAAATACTGATGTGATTTGGGAAGGAGCAGGAGGCAAGGATTAGCCATGCCACTTAGGAGCTATGGAAGGCTGGTTTTCCAGAGGGCAAAGCATACGCTGACAAAGCCAGGCCTCAGCAGCCTTCACCAAAACCAGTCATATTTAGCACTGCAGGAGGCAGTTATCTCTGTATTATGAGAGGAAACAGGCACTAAGAGCTTCCTCTATGATACACTTCTTGTAATTGGGGGCTGTATTTGACTTGCAGAAATGCCTGGGCTAAATGCTCCTACATGGACTTACCAGTTCTCAGACACCCCAGTTTGCAGAAGTGCCAGATGTAACGACCTTCCCTACCACCTATTGAGTTGTTATAGATCCCACACCACATATTTTAAGAGAGGGGCAGGAGCTGTGAGAGTGGTCTACAGATGGGAGTGATTTCAGGAGCTGCCCTCTCCTAAGCCTACCACACAGTCACCCTTTATCTGCTTTCTCTTTCTCAAGAAAGAGGAGCTGTGCACCCTTTGCTTTGGGATGAGCAACGTGGGTTAGATTACCCTTCAAAGGTGGAACATCATGTTCTCCTCATGGGTCAGGGTTGGGGTTTGATGACTACATGAAGCCAACCAAAGTCTAAGCAGTCCCTGAAGGAAGGTTGTTCCCCTCCCTCCTCTATCTTCACACTCCCACTGCCAGTCTCAGATGACAGCCAGCTGATTCAGCTGGAAACAACCCTGAATCAAAAGAAAGACAAACGTTTCCAGTTTGATCATTTCCTTGGTACATTTGACTACATGCCTGCAACAGAGGTGCTGAAAATGCACAGTCATGAACAGCCAGATGCACAAGCTGCTCAGAAACTATGAGGGAATTGAAGTTCAGTAGAGGTCAGAAAGCTTCCTCTTCAGGGATATTGTGAAAGAATTGAATTCAGTTGTGTGGCTGGTCACAGGTATCCCACATTCAAATGGTTACAATCAGTATCTGAATTAAAGAATGTCTACTATCAAGTATGTACCATTACCAAAATCACAGCATCCTTTAGCATTAAGAGGTAATTTTGGAGGTCTCCAGGTCAACCATTTGCTTGGAGCAGGACCAGCCTTAAGATAAGATTAGGGTGCTTAGGGCCATATCCAACTGGGATTTGAAAAACTCAGAGGATGGCAAATCCACCATCTTCTTGTCCTTCCACTGAACACATCTGGCAATGTGGCTTTACCTTGCACATAGCCCCCATTTGGGTAGTAGAAGTCAGTGGCTAGATAGTCCCCCGCATGAGCTTTCTTGTCCCTTTGCAAACCAACCCAGCTCCCTCAGAACCTGCCCGTGTGTCAGATGGTCCAGTTCCCTTGGGCAGCTTCATTCTTCTGCCCTGGAGTTGCTCCAGTTTGTCAGTGTCCCTCTTGCAAATGTGAAGGACCATTGTGAAGCAGGCTGAGGAGGGAGAGCAGGTGTCTCTGCCTGCTTGTAGAAGCTCAAGTCTTTGAGTGTTAGTGTTGGGGTGTGCATGCACAGCACCAGCATTTGTCCATGTGTGTACATAGCGTCACAGGGCAACTGTGCATCCGCCTCTCAGGTAAATATTGACTCAGAAGTTTAGGTCATAAAATGGGTGCAAATTCACTCAAGGCCCTGGAGCTGTGGTGGTTTTTGTAAGCAGAGCTTTCCTGCAGGTGTGCTTTGTGAATGTCATCCATGCAGAGTCCCAGGGACGTCTGTGCATGGTCCTCCTGCAGCAGCTCTGCACCTTAGCAGGCACAGATCCTCCTTCTCATTATTGTTGGAGAAGATGTCTACAGTCAGGTTTAAACCTGGTCAGGTAGCTTCTTGATTACTCACTTCTCAGCTATTACTCTGCTTCAGTAACCCTGAAGCTCAGGGAGACAGGGTGTACCAGGCAGTAGCCAGGTCTGGAAGAGAACAGAAATAATTTTCTGCTCTGGTGATGTTGCCAGAGGGCAACACATCACTGCTGTGATGTCACTAGCATGAGGCACAGCCTTCAGAGCATAAAAAAGAACACCCATTACTCAGGGGGACAACAGGTGCTTTCAAAGGAGTCAAGTGAAAAGGGCATCTCAAAACTTTCACCTGCTTGCTGTCTTGGGGATATGGTAGGCAAAACATTGTGTGACTGCAAATCAGCAGTGCCTTTTGAAATATTGGGATTGTGGCTTAATGAGCAATCCCTCTGGTGTCTTCATAAGTCTTGGTACTGTGGTGTTAGTGGACTGGGCAGGGTAGCGCCAAGGCTGGGTCAGTGACTGCCCCAAGCTACAGAGGCGGCAGCAGGAGCAGCAGCAGAAGAAAGCCCTGAGGTGACAGTTCTCAGCTGGCCACATCTACTCTTCATTTTACTGCAAGAACTACATCAAGCCTCTGTCATAAGGAGCTTTGGTGCTGCAGGCAAGGGTCTTGGATGCCTGACACAGAAGGAAAAGGGGTGTTAGGTAAAGACCTCCTTGGTGTTAACGTCCAAACTGGAGCTGTAGTCTTAAAAAGAAGAGGAAGCGAAGCAGTGTAGTTTGCTATGGGGAATGGAGATGTAAATCTGGGTTAACATAGGGTGAGGTGCTCAAAGGTCTGACCCAATCAGACTAAGGCTAAGTTTGTTCCCCAGCTATAGAAAATTATTACAGAAATGCAATAAAACAAGGTTCTACTACAAGTCAAGGGCAAGAGTCACCAGCTGTTTATGTCACCCAGCTCCCTTGATTCTGAAACAATTTAAGGACTGCTTAGGTGGCTTGAGAAAAAGATATTCCGGTCAGGTTTGAAAGGCAGATTTTGTTCCAAGGATCAACATCTCCTTTTGAGACCCTTTTGTAAATCCCAAAAGCAAGGCAGAGAGGTGAAATACAACTCAGCTGATCTTCCCTATCAGCTCCACCCAGGAGCCAGGACCCAGCTGGGATCCCCTGGGTTGTGTTGGGACAAGTAGCTGTGTCTGCACCAACACGCCTCCTGGATATAGGTTATAAGGCCCAAAATATGTGCACAGCCACCATGAGCCAAGGGACCTTGCTCTCTGCCCAGGGCAGGGTGGCCAGTCCCGCCCAGCTTGGCAGTCTGGAGAACCTCACCAAGGCTTATCTGGTTCTGTGCCCTCCTCCCTCCCCAGCCGTACCTCCAAGGCCAGGTTTTCCTGCTTCACCCCAAAGGCTTGTTTTTCACATTTTAAAACAAACAGAGTTATGTCTATTTTGATTTCTAGAAGAAGGTTAGAGGGAGGTCAGAGCTGACATCTGGGCTGGAGATAACATTCCCATCTAATTAGCAAGCCCCGGATAATGAGGGCCTTCCTGTCCCATCCCCCTGCTCTGATGTGAGAAAGGACAGCCAGCGCAGGCTGGTGCAGAAATGGGGCAAGAGAACACCCTGTGGGGCAGTGTTTCATCTTCTAGTGTCCCCAGCCCAAGCTCGTAGGCTGCTGATAAGTGCCCGTGGGTGATGGCTGGAGGCTGCTCCTCCTTCATCTTTATGAGGACACCATCTGCAGGTGCTCAGCCTCTGCAGACTTTCCAAGGCACTGGCTTTCCAAAGTGCCAATGGTGCTGCCATTCACCCTCTCTGCAAAGCAGAGTTTATGGACTTAGACACTCTGGGTGCTACCTGTGCTGCTGTGCGTGTGGCAAGAGAAGACACCGGGAGACACAATATTGGCGGGAGACAGATGAGATGAGGACAGTGAGGTTCCTGAAGCATGGCTGGGCTATCTGCTGCCTTCCCGTCAGCCTAGGGAGCTGTACATTGGCAGTTCCTTCCCTGCTCTCGGGAACTGGGTCATTTATCAGGGCAGTGCAGCCCGCCGGGCTGACACAATGCAGCTGTTTGTGCACAGCAGTCCCACAAAGAGGAAGCGGCCACGGCCGGAGCCAGCTTTGGCTGGGATGCTGGGCTGGGGGGGCAAAGGAGCAGAAGTACTGGGGAGAGGAGACCCAGTTTGTGAGGCTCCTGCAAGAGACATAGACATATTGTAGACATAGTCCCCTGCAGCAGGACAGGGAGATGCTGGAATAAGGCCTGACTCAGCTGGGACAGAGGCTCCCTGGCTGAATCACCGTAGCGCTGTGCCTTCCCTGCAGCTCCCCCACTGTGGGCTGCTGGCGCTTTTGCAAAACCCTGGAAGATTACAGGCATAGGCAAGCATGGCCAGGGGCTGAACTGCAGCCAGGCACTTTCCAGGTGAGATTACAACAGTGGGTACATCCAGTCCATGGAAAACCCCGGCTGATCCCCCTTAGCAGAGCCGGTGACACACCAGCCTCCTTGCCTTGTCAGCTCTATGGCAGAGGGATTTGCTGCCAGCAGCCTCAGATTCCACCCTCAACGGAAATGCCACAGCCTGTTGATTCCTTGGAGGGGACGTGACCATCATTCCTGGCCTCAGTATAAAACCCCAGGGAGGGAAGAGAAAAGGAGGCAGGAAAACAGGGCTTGGGATATAACAGTGGCAGAACTTAGCCATCATGACCCCAGCTGTAAGCTGGAGAAACGAAGCTGGGAACAGTGCCCTTGGGTCAGTCATGTGCTGCTGGCCATGATGGGCTGGACACAATGTCACAGGGAGGCACAGCATTGTGGGGGAGCAGCAGAACAGGGAGATGACAGCAGCCTAAGGAGTTTGCCTGCAGACATGGCCACATGCTGCCAGTTTCTGTGCCACAGGTTCCAGTGAGACCAGCAGTGATGGGTCCCTTGTGTTCCTGCATCTTTTCATCTCAAGGATGCTGCCAGTCTCTGCCTTCATATGCAATGCCAGACAGATTAAGAAAACCCCAAATGTGCTTCTTCCTGAGAGTTGCCAAAAACCTAAGAACAGAGCTTGATCCCAAGGCCAGGGAGAGGGGAACAAGAACTAAATAGGGTTCAGACAGGTACAAGGGGGTTGGAGTGTGGGCAACCGCACAGTTTAGCATGAGAAATGCAGTGGTAGGTGTGACAGCAGCAACCTTTAATCTTGCCTGAGCTCTATGAAAAGTTTCCACGCTCCTGCCAGGATTTTAGGATGAAGCTCATGGGACCTGGCTGGCTGGGAAGGGGAAGCTGGATCTCCTCATGTAGTGAGCTAAGCTGAAATAGCTAGGCTGAAGGATCTGCCCCTTGAGAGCAGACCTGGCAAGCAAGAAGGAAGAATGCAGGGGTTTTGTCTTGCAGCTTCCTGCCAAGAACTGGCACAGCTGTAAACATGAGTGCTGAACAATAAGGTCTCCTGTCCCAGCAGCTGCTAAAGCTGTCACTTGGGAAGCTTCCTGCAATCAGCCAGTGGCAGGACAAAAAGGAGCTCCCACATGCTTTCCTGCAATTTGTCATATGTCTGATCTCTGTTCTGCTCAGTGCCTGTCATCCTCCCTTCCTCTAGAGCCATCTCACGCTCCAACAGGAGGATGTGATTATGACCAGCCTCTGGTGCGGAGCAGGCTCTCATTGTTCAGCCTTGCGTCTCCAAGCAGCAAGAAGTGCTTCTCTTTATGACTTCTGAGTCACCCTATAGCCTCTCCTCAGAAAGTATTTCCCTTGGGCTGGTTCTGCAGGCACGGGGTGGACTTCCCTGGTGCCTCAGAGATCCACAGCCCTCTGCAGATCCTCTCTGCATGCCACGTGTTGAAACTCCATGGCTCACAGTGACCAGAGTTGGCAGGACACTGCCATTGGCTTCTTTTTCAGACCACTGCACCTTTCCAAGGCGTTAATCTCTGGGTCTGAACAGTGCCATGCTGGATCTCTCCTCACGGGTAAGTATTTTTAGAAAGTTTGAACTCAGACTATGCAGTCACTTCTGAGCTATGCCAGGACGAAAAGAAAACAACCACTTCTGCCTGAACAATACCAGCACAGAACAAAAAGCCACTGTAAATGAGGTTTTTCGGCATCACTCAAAATTAGCCAAGCTTTGAAAGACGAAACTCGCAGTCAAAAACAAAAAAAAAAAAAAAAAGAAAGAAAAAGGTTCCTAGTGAACAAGTGAACAGAAAGGGCTTTGACAGTTTACTTAAAAAGCTGGATTAAAGCAAAACGATGTTATATAAATACCAGCAGGCGTGCTGGAGCTTGCATCACTCCATCTCCATCCTGGCCGCTGTGACAGCCAGACCCAGGGCTGGGTTTGTTACCTGCTACTGCCTGTGCCATGGCCCTGCGGGTAAAGCCACCTGCAGGGAAAGGAGCTGTGCAGTCCCTGCGCCCGTGGCTATGGGCGCTGCAGGGAAGTGTTACTGCCTCTCGATGGAGCAACCCCGGGGAATGCAGCTCCTCTCCTTCCCCAGGCCATGAAACTCCATGTGCAGAGTCGAAAACCCTCTCACTGACAGCTGTGGGGGACTGGCATGGAGGAGCTGCACCCACGTGGGTGACCAGAGGTCACCATCTCTGGAAAACACCGAAATCTCTGATGCATGTTGTACCCCCTGGATGACTTGAAGTCAGTATTTCTGAGGACTCTCACTGAAAAAAATTCCTGTTTTTCAGGAAATTGCTCAACCACTTGTCCACTTGTAAGAGAGATGAAGCCAGGGTGCCTTTAGCATCAGAGCGAAGAGAAGCATGTAGAGGCTGAGAAGGGTACAGGGAGCTCAGCCTTGCCTTGGGTGGGAGACCCAGCAGGCTCACTCCTGTCCTTTTCTGTCAACAGCTGCAGCTGCTGGGGACATCTGTGAGTCACAGAAATTCCTGGCACTCTCCAGAACAGAGAACAAAAGTATGGGAGTAGATAAACACATATATATGTATACACCTGCAGGGACCTTATTTCACAGGCCTTATTTCATGCAGGCCATGGAGAAAACCCATCAATTTTAGTGCATTTTTATTGTGACTTTTGGATCATGAGAACCAAGGAAGTCAATGTGAGGTGGGAAGTTGGGTGCTGCCCTGTCGCACGCAGCTTCCAGCTGTCCTCCACCCTCAGGACATAAGCAGCTCCAATGTCCCTCTCTGTCCTCTCCTTGTAGGATGTTTCCCTGTCTCACTGCCCACAAGGGATCCCTTGCCATCAGGAAGGCAGCCACAGGGTTTCTCCTCACTCCATTCCCACTGGGATGTGGGCAGACGCATTTTCAATCTCTCCCTATAGGCCTCTCGTTTTCACCCATTTGACTCCTCTGTTCTAAGAAATTTGGGGTTTCCCCTGCTGCTCCTGCCTCCATACTTCCCTGGCTGGTAGAATGTACAGAGAGAAAAAGCAACCAGGCATGGCTCAGCACAGCAGCCCCCTCCAAACCACATCCAGCCTGTGGCTATCACTCTCCTGAGAGCTGCAGTCTTTGGTTTTTGCCTCTGAAAGGTTTTATGGAGAAAAGTGTTGCCGAAGTTACAGAGCTGCAACGGCAGAGCAACCAAAAAGCTCACAAGGGCACCCCACATCCTTGAAAAGAGCAGCAAAACATGGCAGAACACCACCCCTGTGTGGTGATGGATGGTGTCCTGGTTTTGACTGGGGCAGAGTTAATTGTCTTCTTAGTATCCAGTGCAGTGCTGTATGTTGGATTTAGTATGAAAATAATGCTGATAACATACCAATGCTCTACTTCTTGCTAAGCAGTGCATACTTTAACTCAAGGACTTTTCAGCTCCCTATGCTCTGCCAGTAAGGAGCTACACAAAAACCTGGGAAGGAGCATGGCCAGTAGAGCCAGTAAAGTTGATGCAAAATGGCCAAAGGGATGATCCATATTCCATGTCACAGGATGTCATGCCCAGTATATAAACTGGTAGAGTTACCTGGAAGGAGCCAATCACTTCTCAGGGACAGGCTGGGCATCAATCAGCCAATCAATTAGAAATTATATTTTGCATCGCTTGTTTTTCTTGTGTTTTCTTTTTCATTATGAGTATTATGATGTTATTCTTCTATTTTACTTTATCCAAATTATTAAACTGTTCTTGTCTCAGCCTATGGTTTTGCCTTTTTTCCTCTGATTTTCCTCCCCATTCCACCAGGAGAGGTGTGAGTGAGCAGCTGCCCAGTCAACTTGTCAACTGGAGTTAAACCACAGCTTGAGTGTGTTGCAGGGGCAGGTAAGGAAGACAAGAGACTGTAACAGGTGATCTAGTCTGGTTTTGGTTTGGAAATCAACCTATGGTAGTTTTATCTTATCTTTTTATTGACTAGACTATTGCAGCTGCTGTTACTCTTTAACTTGCAGCAAACTCATAGCAAACACTTGCCACAATTTAGCACTGAGCTTAACATTGCTGCTAACAGGCTTGCAGGGCTGGAGAAATTAAATGCTGATTCTGTCTGAATCCTATAATTACTTGGATGAGAAAAAGGAGGTGTGTGAGGGGAAGCTCAAAGTGATTAACAAACTGTTCGGGCCAACAGCCTGGCTGGGCTGGTGAAAGGCCCTGCCTAAGGCAGCAGCAGTGGGGACCATTTCCTGTTGACATGGAGCTGGTCTTTGTTTTCTTCTTTGCACAGGAGGAATTGTATTTATTGATAAAGCAAAGGATTTACTGGCCAGGCTGCCAAGGTCAGACCTCACTGTAAACAAACTGGCCCAAACTATCCCCTTCAGAGGGCCACATATACACAGCCCACTGTCTGCTGCAAGCCAAGCAAGTTTTCCTGGGTTTTCCATTCTCTACCAGCCCTTGAAGCTGCTCCTGGCATAGCACCTCTAGCAGAGAAGACAGCAAAGCTCTCCCTCCCCTCTTTGCAGATACTCACTAGGAGCCAGAGCAGCTGGAGATTAACTCAGAGTTCAGCAGGCAGGCACGAACATCTTGGGGAAAGGAGCAGCTGTGTTAGGGCTTGATGCAAGTGCAAGGCCAACAGAAACGAATGGAAAACCTCCGCTTGCTTGGAATCAGGCAACTTGGACAAGACTGTGAGGACAGAGGCACTGTGCCTGACCTTTGGGCGAACCTTGGCATTGGGTTCAAAACATGCATGGGGAAGAGAAATGGGCTTAGCTGAGCGTTGCTCCCCTTGGGAAGACACTGATTGCCATGTCCTCTTAAAATAGAAACAAGGAACATTAAGAGCTGAGAAAGCTACTGTAATAGACAGGCTTGGGTAGAAGAGAGCAAATGCTGGACACATTGGAGGAGGATTCAATGTGCTTAACTCCGAAAGGGAAAACAAACTGCATCCTTGCTAGAGAGAGGAAACATTTTCCCAGCTGACATGGAAAAAACAGCTACTGCTGAGGAATTACTCATTGCTTCAGCTCCCTTCAATAAGGAAAGACCAACATCACATTCAGGTGGCATAAAAATGGCTGTGCAACCCCTCTTTAACCACTACATAAATACACTGCTGGCACTGCTTCCTGCTTGCACCTTCTGTTATTAACACCGCTGTGAGAATCCCTGAAGCCTTCCCCAGCAGTTGGCAAACAGGGAGCTGACTTACAAACCTGGCACAGAAAATATCCTTTTGCTCTGAGCCTTGTCCTGTGGTGGAAACCTTGCAAAGTGCTTGAGGAATCTCAAGCTGTCCCCATATCCCTCCTCCTACTGTCCAGCTGTTACACTGTTTTGAAGGATTCCTACAGGGCACCATGTACATGGATCTTCAGTATTTATCTCAAAGAAACAGTTGTGGCTTTCACATAATGCACTCTAAAGTGTGCTGGCACTTTAACAGCTGAGTGACACTTCAACTCTGCTTTTCCTTAGAAGGAATCAATAAAGTAACTATTTTATACTGCCCCTTAATTACACAATGCAAAGTCACTGTGTTTTTTCCTGTTCTGTAGGATGGTAAGGCAAGAAAGTTGATTATTGTCGGGTATGTGACGCTGTTCCCCTACTTTTCCTGCTTGTGCAGGAAAATGGAGAGTCTTTACTAGAAGTGTTTACTGAGTAGGAACACCAAAACTGCAGGGGAAATTGCCCAGCCTGAAACCCAAGGAGGTCAGGAGCAGCACAGCCTCTGTGATCTCTGAATAAAATGAAATGCCAGTTTTTATTGATCGTAACTGACCAACAGTTCTTTACCAGATTACATCCAAGTGACATCACCTCTAGCAGCGTGCCAGCAGTGAGATCAGCCCAGCCCGAATGGGAGGCACCCACCTCAGGGGACCAGTACTACCTTGTGCTGTGGCCCACGCTCCAGGTGACAGAAGCAGGTGGGAGCAGTGATTCCAGCCAGCACCACTGCAGTTGAGATCTGATCACCACTCCCCTGGCTCCTTCAAAGGTCATAAATCGTTACTGCAGAGGTGCAGAAAAAAAATTACCTGGCTGCTCATATGCCAGGGAGGTGAAATGGAGCAAAGCCAAAGCAGATTTAAGAGTGACTAAAGGAAACAGAAGCTGTGGCAGAAAAAAAAAGCAGCAGCTTGTACATGGTTATTAAGCACTTACAATGTTCTCATGCAGCTTAGATAAGCAAGCTGGAATTAAACAGTACAGTAGTCATCAGTTCTGGTGCGGTACTCTGCCTGCAAGCACAGGAGGAGGCTGGGAGCACTAAGAAGCCAGGTTGAGAGGAAACAGGTGTATGTGAGGAGGAGAAGGAGGAGGAAGAGGTTGGAAGGGCTGAAGGCTGCTCAGATAGAAGCACTGGCACTTAGTCCAAAGGTCAGGGCAATTGAAGTTAAAAGGCTGCCTTATGGCAGGGCTCACCTGTGTGAGCACATTTAATTATTCACAATAGAGAGAGGGAGGATCTTAGGCTCCACAGACAGGGGAGGGGTGAGAAAAGCACAGGGGGAGTGAGCACAGCTCAGGTTCTTTGTCTGCAATGAGCAGCTGTTCATCTGTGCATGAGAGGTGAATCCTCCCTCTGGCCCCCTGGATCCAGCAGCACACAAAGGGGGTCCTACAGGCAGCACTGAAAGTCCCATGGAAGGAATCCCCTAGTTTGTTTTTTCAGCACATTACCTTTTAGTAGGGATCAAATCATAACCTGTACTTTCCCAACCCATCCTTAAAAACTGTGCTGCTGATACTTCCAACTCACCTCTCCGGATAGATTTGTGAGAATCAAGTTTTATTCTCCTGGCTAGACAGCAGTGACTGATAAAAGTTCTCTACTGCAGACATACCAAAAGAGATCCATAAAATACTTCTCCCAATTTTCTCTTATAAAATCATGAGGGAGCCCATGGATTTGTGGAGGAGTTGTACCTGTCCCATTAACACAAAGACAGAGGAAGAAAGAGACAGGTTTCACAGACAAGGCAGTGGCATTCTCAGCTTTAAATGAACCCACCCAGGGCAGGTATGTACCATCATCTTGCAGGGAGCAGCTGCCCTCTGCTCTGGGCTATCAGATGTGAGGCAAAGACAAAAACATTCCTCCTCTTAGCTCAGCAGCAGCAGCTTTGCACGTCAGCTCTTGGCTGATAAACACAGGCTCCTAATTCCAGCCACATTCCCTGTTTTGAGAATAAGCAGCCCTGCTCCTCAGCGCCCTTTTCAACTACTGCTGCTCATGAGAAGGGGGAGAAGGAGGGAAGGGTTACATTTTCCATCTCCTAAAAACACCAAAAGAGAAGAAACCCCCGGGTTGTACAGGGCAGGCAATTGACCTGCCCTCAGCTCTCCCAGGCAAGGAATGCACAACATGGACGTGTCCAGAGGCAGAGATACAGCCACCCTTTTACTTTAGGCTCCAATGAGTTTCTTGAGGAATGCCTCCAGCTGATCCTCATCCTTTATGCCCACAAATTTATCCACAACGTCTCCGTTCTTCATAGCCAGCACAGTTGGCACTGCTGACACCTGGGGCAAGAGAAACAGGGAAATAGGTGAGCAAAGCCTGCAGGAAGCCACTTGGACCTGGTTCCCCAATGGAAGCTACAAGGGAGCTGAGCATGCACTGCTCTAGGGTGAGACATCCACTCACAGAACAGGCCAGCTGAGCTCCAGGTTCCCCCATCTCTGCATTGACTTAGACCACTCTGCTCAAGTCAAGGCTGAGCTGCTTTTTGAGTTTTATTAAATAAGGCTCACGTTTTTAAAGAGAAAACCACAGCTAATAAAAAAAACCATCTCCAGTACAAATACTTTTTCTCCTTCCCTTTTGTCCTGTCATAAATGAACACATCTAGGACACATCTTAGACATAATGACGTTTGGACATTTTATGGCCAGGGCAGCATCAGACTTGGACCTGTGTTTTTCTCCAGACAGGACTGAAGCTCTAATCCTAACCCGCTCCACCACTGCACAGGCAGATTTCCTACTCCATCATATTATGGCAATGCCAATATCCTCCAAGCCTTCTTCCTTTCCCACTTCTGTTTTCAGTGGTTTATCTGGTCACAAACCACTGGTCATTCACTGCAGATGCCTGATGATTAGGTAAGAAGTGAAAAAGTCCCTCTGACCAGAGCTAGCAGGCAGCTGTGCTGCTCTGGGCGCTGTTTTTTTAGCTCAGAACAAAGTTTTCTGGGAATTATCCAAGAGAACAGTATTGAAAATGACAATACTCCCCAGGGACTTGCTGGTTGACTGGTGACAGCAGAGACCCCAGGGACATGACTGAAAGAAGGAACAACCAGAGCTTGGAGACCTGCAGCAATGGAAGATTGGATCACATTTCTGACCCCACAGCTTTGATGCCCTTATCTCTGCAAAGTCTCCCCTGCAAAACACATCCTGTCCTTATCTTGCCTGCTGACTCTCCTCCAGCCTGCAAGGCCTTCCCGTGTGTCAGCCCTGCTGCCAACAAAGATCTGCAAATCCCTCTGGAAACCCATAAGAGGGCTGACTTTTCTCCCAGTGGGAGCCTGAGATGAAAGGGACATTTTGTCTTCCCTTCCCACCCAATCCCAGTCAGGCAGTCCAGCGTGGCTTCCCACAGCATCCTTCAGGGCTTGTGCAGTCTTATCTGAAGGGATGGGAGCGTTGGGGCTGCTCAGTGCACAGTCTTCAGCTCCTCCTAGTGACTGCAGGGAGCAGATCCAGAGGGCTTGGGCCTCAGCACCAGTGATGGTGCCAACACATTCCTTTGTGATTTTAGGAGAGAGAAAGGATGCATTGCATTCAGCTGCTCCCTCCCCAAGAAGCGCAAACCTCCACTGAGCCTCTCTCTGGTTTGCACAGTGGGTTAATATTGAGCAGGGTTGCTCCAGTCCCATCCAAAAAAAACAAGAGCTGGCTCCTATTAGGGCCAGGGTGAGGAACATGCAACCCTTGGAAGCTCTACGCAGAAGCAGCCAACACCATGCTGCCAGGCCCTGCAGGCTGACCAGCACACCCACGAGCTTCACACAGCCTTGATTCCTCTGTCTCTTTCCCTCTTCGTGCTGGTGAGCAAATCTCAAGAAAGAGTGGAAGGTCTGGGGCTGGTGCTGCAGAGCCAGATGAGAACTGAAGGCACAGTGCAACTCTCCCTTGCTCAGAAAACATGATGTTTTTGTCAGCTTCCTTCCTGCCAGCTGCAGCAAGAGCCGCCTGTTAATGGAACACATACTTTGTTTTGCTGGTTGAGAAGCAAATGTCATGGGAATTTCCACAATGCAAAGTTGAGGGCACTTTTTCTTTTTTTGGGTCCCATCTGCACTGAACCTAAACAAACTTTTCTCCTCTCTGAAGAGCATTTCTAAATCAGAAAAAAAATCAGTCTGCTTTTGATTAGTGTTGACCACATAGATAAATAAACAAACATGGCCATCCAGGTTATTCCTGGCAACACCTGTACCAAGGGAATTCTCTCCCATCTGAAACTTTTATACAAGCTCAGATGCCACAAAACAGAGCACAGGGAAGGATTTCACCCAGGCCTCTGAGTGAGGAGGTGACAAGATGGAGCTTCATTGATGAATGACCATCCCTGTACCAGCAGCTCTCCTGAGCTGCCCACCCACAGTGGCCAGAGAAGGGGCTGCCCTTTCCTGGTCACCACAGACAGAGGCAATTGGCTAAGGCAAGAGATGAATCTAAAGAATTTTAAGAGGCTGCAGATAAACAAAAATATTTCTTCTCCTTTTCTGCTCTTGAGGTGAGAGGTCAGGAGCCAGCTGGAACAGTAGAGAAAGGCCACAACCAGAGATGAAAGGTATTAGGTAAAACGGGGAGCCCCCAGAGAAAGCACTTTTGTACTGAGCGTAACAGGACAGGGAAGGGCACTGGGGACATTCCTAGTTGCAGGAAATGCATCCGTGCTTTGTGCTAAGCTGGGATGGCTGAGAGCCAGGGGCAGACAGCTGCTTGTGTAAAGGAATGCACCAGCATTCCTCGGCTCTTCCAGGGGGTCTCCCCCTCCCTCGACCTTCCCCTGTGCCATGGAGGCTGCTGAAGAGGACATTGTGCAAGCAGGCAGCAAGCTGGGGGCTGTGTGCGTGCATGGGCAAGGGAATAAACATGGATGGAGTGAGACTTCCTGGCACCTACTGAAGGAGCTGTGGGGGTGGCATGGACACTAAAAACCCCCAAACAAGACTTCCTCAGCGTGCAGACATCTGATCTCCAATGGAACAGCTTTAAAACAAATGTTTTCCAATCCCTCCTAAATATCACCTTTGGTTCTCCTGATCTCTCATAAACAGTCTATTTGGTCCCTCTTTGATCCCACTTGGTGCCTTTCCATCAGCTCTTACATTTCTCCTTACATGTCAACTTCCCAGAAGATGAAGCAAAACCAAGCACATGCTCAGCACGTGAACAAAACGTCTGCCTCAGAAAGGATGCTCCAAACTACAAAGATCTGAGCAGAAAATTCTCCTATCGTCCTATCTGTTTGCAGCTATGGTACTTGCAGACTGTCTAGGGATGGTGTTTTAGCCATGGGGATAATGGCCAAGACAACACATACACACCACTCCAAAAATGGAGGAGGGCCTCTTGCAAAACAAAAACGTCATCATGTTTGTTTATAAAGTCCCAGATTGAACTGCTAGAAGCTGACCCTTCCCTGCAGCCTCAGTCCTACCTGCACACAAACACAGAGCAGGCAGTGCTCCCTCAGCACCCATGGGGAGACGACACACAGCACCTCATCAAACCTACACAACTCAGAACTTTCAGCCTCTTTTCAAAGACCTTTCCCTGCACGCACATGCCCTGCTTGTTGTTTTCCACTCATCTGAGATTATCCTCTTGTAATCCCAACTAATTCTATCTACTGGAAGGCCTGGAACAATATGTGAGTTGAGCTAATAATCTCTATTCTCTTCTCCTTAGCATGGCTGCTACCAGAGATTTCTCTGCATCTATCAGGATTTACACACTTTTAGATCATCACTAAAACCACCTCATCCTCTTCAACTTCTCACCAGCACACTCTGAGCTATGCAGCCTTTTGGGCTTGCAGCAGCCAGCCCTGCTCAGGAGCCAGCAGCCATCTTCTTTGGCCTGAGGTATATCTGCCAGCACGCCTCCAACCCTGGAGAGCACCGGAGGCTCTCATGCTGAGTTTGTGTGAGCTGCAAGTCATGACAGTGGCCACCAGCTGTGTGGGCACGCCACCACAGCACAAGCAAAAAGGTCTCCCTGGGGAAAGAGTGGGAAGGAACAAGCTGTTTCCACTTCTGTCTCCTTCTGGCTTGGCAGGATGTGGGAATGGAACACAGCATCTTCTCCAGGCTCAACAAAATGACACCTTGCTCAGGAGACGGTTCACACTTTTCAGGGCAGCTTGAGGAACTTGCTATGCTACTTGTCAACCTGGGAGCAGGACTTCATCTGCAGAGGGGGAGCAGATCCATCTGCGTGATACCCAAGTGAAAAAAAAGCATTTTTTTCCCTGTAAAACGTAACAGCAGGATGCCCCAACTCCATGGGCAGAGTAGTTGTTTACAAGGAGAGACAACAGAGGCAAGCACAGCCCTCAGAGGAGCTTTTTTGCTTCTTAAACTACCTTATCACTGACAGAGGGAACAAATAAATGAATCATGTAAACTTCCTGGGAGAAAGCACAGGAAACATCCAGCAGTAATGCCACACACTGATGTAAGCACCAAGGTCCTCTCCTTGTGTCCAGCAGGACACAAGCTCCTGTTGTTTATGTGGACAGGCTTCTGCCTGTCCAAACAAAACTCACTGTGTCTCCTTGTGCTGCAACTTAAGGATGGGGACGTTATGACCTAGCTAGCGATCCTGAACAAGGAAAGGAAAGAGAAGACAGGCTGGTTGCACAAAGAACCATGTAGCACAGAAGAGAGGCCCTTGTAACTTCATGTTCTTGCCCTGCACCTGAGCAGCCCCAGCTGGCAGCAAAATGCTATGTGTGGTCCAGGCTCCTCAAGGCCAGGGAAGTGTTTACACTGACAGACATCTCCCTGCAGAATTAGAGGTGGGAATGCTGGGCATGACCAGAACTGGAGCAGAGCCAAGCAGCAAAATCCACCTGCTGACAAGTGACCCAATGGATCAGGAACATGTAGGCTCTGGGCTTCCCCTCCTCTCCAACCCTGCTGCTGTGCAGGCACAGCTCTCCTTGGGGAGGCACCTTTGCACTGCCAGCCAAAGAAAGTCTGTGCTCTTCCACCTCCTACCTCGTACTCAATAGCAAGGTCTGTGTGATCATCAATGTCCACTTTGGCCATCAGCACCTTCCCCTCCAGTTTGGCCACCAGCTTCTCTAACCTGGGGCCTAGGATCTTGCAGGGACCACACCACCTGATGGAGCAAGAAAAGAGAGCGGACATTAGGAGAGGCAGGTGCAGTCACAGAAGGCATGCTGGTACACCTTTACCACCATTGCTGTTCCACTCAAGAGCCAGCCTGGAAATACAATTCCTGAACCACAGCTCAGAAAAGCACTTCTCTTACAAAGCAGCTGTCAAAGGTTAAGGAAGTTCTGTATCTGGTTTCAGGCCTCAATTAATTGTTCTATCCTTCCTGGATGATCCCAGCTAATGCTCACTTTGGTTTGTCAGTTGGTTTATTTAGAGCAGAAGGTTTTTGGCTGTTTTGTGTTCTGTTTGCCCCAAATCAGCTATAGCAGGCTCACGTAACAATACTGGAGGACAATGAAAATACATGAAAAACCCAAAGATAATCAGTACTGTTAAAAGAGCAGATAACATCTAGGAATATCTTTACTGGCTGGTAGATGACAGCATTTTTATTGATGACAATTGCGGTCATAGGTGTCACACAACTGTTATTAACACATAAAGACATTTGCTATAAAGAGCCCCAAAACCACACAGCTTTAAGAAACATGGATGATATACCACAACAATAGTGAGACATAGCAAGTGCAGAGCTCACAATGGCTGTTAACAAACTTTAATGTTTCTAAGAGGACTTTTCATCCATGAAGCCAAATAGGGCAGATATCAGAGCTTTTCCCTGAGGCATCTTTTGTAGGATGATGCAACACTGGGGCTGGGGTGACATCTAAGCAGCTATGCCACCCTGGGGAACGCCTTCCTGGCACTCCTGTTTGATACTGCTGCAGGGTGTGGCTCTGAGGGGAATCTTCATGGATTGAGCCTGACGGGCAGAAGCATCTTTCAACACCAGAGTCCACATCTTAGGAACACCTCAGGCATGCTCCTCTATGGTGTGCCCAGAGTGCCACTACATCAGGAAAAGTCACAGAGGCACACCTGCACGGGTGATGGTGGAGAGGGATGCAAGAGCCACGGGTGGGACTTACTGTGCATGGAAGTCCACCACAACGGGCTTGGGGCTGTTCACCACCCGGTCCTGGAAGTCGCTGCCATCCTGCACGTTGAAAGTGCTCCTGCGGCCAGCTGAGGTGCCAAAGGCTCTGCTATGGGATACCAGCGGCCCCCGCGTAGGGAGGGACAGCAGCCGCTGGAGCGCCAGCCTCTGGGCCATCTGTGGGGAGAGTGGCTGTTGGGGTGGGTGCACCCCATGACTGGTCCCACTGCAGCAGCGCCCTGATCCGAGTCCCCTCGGCAGCACAGCCCCCAGACCAGGAGGTATCCAGGAGAGATGCTTATGGGCTATGACATGGGAGTGCTTCCTGCCCCTGTGCCTAGGCCCTGCCCCTCTCTGCAGCTTCGGCCCCACAGCCACGGGGCATCCAGCTGGACCCCATCTCCTCCCCGTTTACAGGAGACAGCTCCAGGCGCTAGGTCCCCGTTTCCCTCAGCCCCGCAGAGCAGAACTGCCCCTGCCGCCCGTTCCTCCCCTCCCATAGGGCCGTGGGATTCCCGCTGCTCCGATACCGCGGGGCTCCTTCACCTAATGCCTCAACAGGTGGCAGAGGGCCCCCGGCCCCTAACCCTGTGAGGGAGAACAGCCCCAGACGCCGACGCCCCGCTGCTCCCTGAGCCCGAGGGCAGGAAAGTATGGTCGGGAGGGCCCCACTCCACCCGCCGGGCCCGCGCCCCGTCCGCACCTTCCCGGGCACGGAGGTGACCGCACCAACCGACCTTCCGGCCGCCGCCCCGCCCACCTACGCTGATTGGCCGCTGCCGCCGGAACGCTACTACGAAGGGGCCGGTCGCCCTCCCAGCCGATTGGCAGCCGCCCCGAGAGCCGGGCACCTCTAATTGGCTGCTGTACCTGTCCTTTAGGCCACTTCACCCCGCCCCTGGAGCGGATGGTGGGATGCGTCACGTCGGGCAAACCCTGGCTGCCGATTGGCGGCGGAGCCCTCCAATGGGCGCAGCACGAGCCGTGGCGCGGGCCCGGCGGCCCCGATGCCGCTCCCGGTGCTACTCCCGGTGCTGGTGCCTCGGGCCGGCAGCTCTCTTCAGCTTTTGGCTAGCCAAAAGGTTGCCTGGTTCACCTGCTTCTTTAAGCTCTCCTGGAAGCGCACAGTTCTACAATCCCCCGGACAGCAATTAACTCCGTTCCACAACGTTCCCGCCCGGGCAGGGAACCGGGAACAACCTGCACCCCTACACTCGGGGTGACCACAAACCAGCATGGCCCATGCCACCCTCTCCAGCTGCACGTGAACATATTCCAGCAGCAGCATTGCTTGCATAGCCCAGTATTCTCAAAGAGAGAAAGAACACCCCTGGCACTTCCTTGACCTCTTCTGCTCCCCAGCCTCTGCAATGAATTGGGGTTTTACTGAAACAGCAGCTGAATTCAAAGGGTTGGGAGAGCTTTAGGTACATGTAAGGTACAACCCCCCTCAGTTTGGAAGCAATAGTGTGTATTTTTCAAGAAGCTAAAGGGTTGAAAAATGTGTGGAAAGAAAAGCCTGTTCCCTGTCACCCCTCCTTCTATTTCCTAGAAATCACAGGGACATCATGAAGTCAAGCTCAAAATTGCTCTTGCTTTGCAACTCCAGGCCCATGGAAAGAATCCACAGGGAGGTGACAGGCAAGTGCACCTGGCTCACAGAGGGAGCAGTAAAGTGCAGACAGCCTCCCTGTCAGTCCCTTTAGGATTCCCCTGTCAGGAGGGGAATAAAACAGAGGCATTTTAAGGAGCATTTTAACATCAAACGTTCTTGATGAGACATAGTGCAAATAGGAGAAATATTTGTCATGCTTTATAAAAGACAGGCTAACCTTCTAGGCTGCTTGGTGTGGGAGAAGAAAAACATGAAGACAGCAGAGCCAAATTCAGTGTAAATCTCTGTGTCCCAAGCAAGCTACTCATCCATTGTGGAGGAGACTCCCTTGTAGTGTTCTCTGGGAAATTATAAATTATCTGACCTACACAGTAACTAAAAAAATCATCTTTTCCCACTCAAGCTACACAATTTCCCTAACTCAAATGCAGGAAAAGTACCAGGAAGTTTGCCTGAAGTACCACTTCAGCATTCAACACAGAAATAAATCTTCAAGTATACACAGTGTATGGCATCCAGGGACCAGATTAGTGGCACTGGGCTGCCACAGGGTGTGAGGTCACCTCTGAAGGACATGACATCTGAAGTTTCCCAGGCATTCCTGCACTCACTTCTGTGGCCTCTATACGTCACTGCAGATATTGGTCAGTGAGATAACACACACATCTTCAGGCAACTCTGAACTCTGCAAGGACAACATGGGAACCTCAGCATCACTGGATTTTGGTCCCTCACTCAATCCTTCAGAGCATGTTGGTCCTCTTTGTAACAGCAAGATCTGAGCAGGTCTTTGGCAACTCACGATCAGTGGGAGGCACAGGGATGGAAAAAGGGATGCTGGAAAGGGCAGAATCCTGCTGTGGATCTCTCTAACAGTACTGTCACAAGAGCACCTATGGATCTCAGTGTGGAGCAAGAAATGTTAAAGCTCATCCTTGGCATTAACAAGATGCTGCAGAGGACGAACTGGTATCCCATGATCTCTCATCAGCTGCTCCTGTGACCCATCGTGGCTGTCAGGGGGCCTGTCACCCAAAAAGTCTGTGTGAGTGTAATCCTGGAGTAGTCCAGCCTGTACCGCGTGGTGCCGGAGCTCCTGGCTCCCAACCAGTCCCTGCATTCTCACGTAACCCTGCTGGCAGGAAGGAGGCAGCTTCTGATGGGTGAAGGCAAACAGGAAACAGGACTCTGCAGGGGAAAGGATGAAAAATTAGCGTCAGCAGAGATACCCTGTAGGGAAATACTACCATAAACTATCAGGGACTTGTTCAAAACAAAAGGCAGAGAGGATGAGGGAATATGGCTGGAGTTTCCCCACCCAGTACCCTGCCCTGGGTGGCAGCACAGTAATCGACTTAATTCTGCAAAGCTCAGGAAATGCAGAGAGGGATCCCCAGTCTGCACACTGAGACAAAAAGGAGCTGGATTTGAACTTGCATCCATCTGGCATCTGTTTTGTGGTAAAAGATGGCTTTCCTCTGTGTGTCACATGGGCTTCCTGCAGAATGGTCCCACACCAGTCTTAAGACCAGGAAGGGAGACAAAAGGAGACTGCAGAGGCTCTTGACTTCTCACATCACAGCATACCCATTTCCCATGGGAAAGCAATCTAATCACCATTACATGAGATCTAGTACACAATGGCACAAAGAAATATTCAGATAATGAAGAAGAAAGGAAAGCAGCTAGAAAAAGGATTGAACCCAACCTTATATGCCTTTCTCTAAATCCTGGCATGCCTGGGCCAGTCTTTTTCTAATGGTGAACAAGAGCAAGGACTCTTTGGGAACATACACACAGAACAGCACTTTGTACCATCTGGTGAGTGCATCGAGGAGGTGTGACTGACAGTGAGACAAGCAGCTCATGACAGGGAGATTGCAGTTATTTGCAGAGGAGATCACTCCTGTCACTTATTCCTCACATTCCTCCTCCTCTTTCTGCCACTTCAACCCTGTGCACAAATTACCTGCAAAGAAATTGCGCAGGTCGGTGCTGAGGCAGTTCTCCAAAAATCGCCTCAGTGGCAGGATGTGAGCATTCGGGGCTGTCCAGTCTGTCAGAAAGTCCTCCACAATGTGATGGATGGCATCTGGCCGGGGCAGAGGCCAGTCTGGGGGATGGAGTCTCATCTCACGCTCTGCCAAGAGAACATTAAGGGAATCTCTTAGAAGCAAAATGGCATTAAAAAGAGTTGGGGAATGGAAAGCAGCTGCGACAGCTGTTTCCGCTTTTGTCCTGACCTTTTAATCCGTCACTTTCATTTGCAATCCCCCCTGCTAGCTTTGTCCTCAACAATACTGCCACTGCACAGCTGCCCTCTGTCCCTGCCCATAGCATTCCTGTCTTTTCACTCCTGTTCCCCCTGAGCAGGGACTGCCAGATGGGCTAAGCTGTGTTTAATGCTGCTACCCATCATGCTTATTTCTGTGCAAGGCAAGCTGGACCCTGACCCTAGGTTTCTGAAGATGAAGATTTCAACACACTCATTTCCCAAGGAAGTCTACTCTGAGCCTGTTTGCTGCTGGATAGAACACTCCTCTTGAAACCCTTGCCTTTGGCTGCTTCTATGTCTGTGTGACCTCTCAGACCTGGGCCTGCCAGAGAGCAGCTTTCTCTTGGCAGCAAGATGGCTAAACAACAGCCTCATCTGTCAGGCTCTGCAAAATACACACAGGGTGCCAGCCAAAGGGAAGAACTGTTCCTCTTTTTTTCTGTGGGAAAATTTCCAGCATGCCTGTTTGTTTCTATTTTCAAATGTAAGATCTCTGGTACAACCCCCCCATCCCCTATATTGGTCTTACCAATGGAACTTTCTTGCCAACTCTCAGCTTCCTGTTCAGCTCATACAGTGGTGGGGGGAATAGTGCTTTCAGGTACCACCCCCACTTTGGCTCTGATTTATCTTTATCTCTTTGTTTTGGTTGTGTCACATAATTAGCAGGAAAGCTTACCTGTTGGGAGGCTTTTGTAATAGTAAATAACAGGGTGCAAAAAGTTGGACTGCCAGGCATGCTGCGCCTCTCCCACAGCACGGTTGTAGTAGAAGACGTCCTTGTCAGCCCCAGAGAAATTCCTCCCATATTCCATGATGATGACAAAGAGCCCACTTCGAGCCTTTCTTCCTGTCTGCATTTCCAGCTCAGCCAGGACTCCAATAGGGTACTCTTCCAGGTATTCAAATGCTGTGGCATTCCTGTGAATTGCAAACACAACATCAGAATTTTCCACCAGAGAAAGCCAGCTGAGATCCAACCCACCCTCAGCTGGTCAAGGCTAAAGTCAAAAAGTCATCAGATAGTAATTTTGGTCATTACAGATCTGAGCTGGACTTGATGCAGAGCTTATAAAGGCTGCAGATACTGTTACAAGACACCATTGTTTTCCTTGATTACGGGATTCTCTCTACAGTAGCACTGCTCAACGAAATTTTTCCCTGGGGTCAGTAAAAAGTACTACACCTCCGAGCTAGAGGGAAGGTCTGGACCACTTCAGCCCTTTAAGAGGGAGAAATAGTCTGCACAATTGGGCACCAGTTGCAGTAGTGGTACAGGTTTGGGGCGGCTGCCTATGCAATGGTAACATTCTTAGGCAGCAACAGTGCAATCTGTGAGGTGGCAACACAGGAAGCAATGGTAAAGAGACAGAAATGATATTATGGAGCACAGTGCTGGGAGTAATTACTCACTCACTCACTCTCTCAGCAGTATGATGTCAGCCAGGACACTGAACATCTGGTAGAGGCCTGAGGCCTCATTCACCCTCTTGATGATGGAATTGGTCAGCTGTGTAATAGGGTAGACTGTGGATGGCCAGGGGACACCATGGTGACGGTTTTCCAATATGCGATGGACTGCCCGAGCTAAGACATGGAGAGATACAAAGACAGCTTATTTAACAACTCAAGCTTATGCTTTAAGAAATCCAATCTCTGCGCTGCAGCAGGACTCAATAAACAACCTTTACAGCTCCGCCGTGCTCAGGATCTCCCACCCCAATCGCTAGTAATGGCAGTAGAGATGCCCTTGGAAAGCTGATGTGATGCTAAGTGGTGGGGGAGGGGGTGGGGGGGTCCTTGGGGATATTTCATTACTTCTCAGTAGTCCTTTAATGATAAGGATGGGTACACACATAAAGAAGGAGATTCTCTGCCCATAACTGCTGGGTTTTAACTCCACAGCACAGACCTCTCACCCACAGCCTGTCACGAGGCAGAGCGTCTGGCAGGAAGAAATCTATTGTGTTACATAAATAACAGACAGCAAGGAAGAGAGACACAAGACAAAACAAAGACAGACAACCAAAAACTTAATATATGACCCCAAGTCACTTCTCCTCCACTTCACATGATGCAGCTGCAGCTTGACTGTGTTTTGTCCTTTTTATTGCCAGAACAAGACTAAGGGCAATCTCTTTCCAGCAGTGAGCTATGGATTGTTCCTTTGAAGGAACAATTCCACCTCTGCCCTTTCTGTACACCCCAGTACTCACTTGTATACCGGAATCCATGGATGAAACCCCCAGCAGATTTCCTGAAGTCAACTGAATGGCTAGCAGTGCCAAGAACAAAGAGCCCCTGAGTGCCTCTAGACTCGTAGCTGGGTTTGATTTGAGGATACTTCTTAATATTCCCTTTTCCTGGCATCATTCTCAGTGATCTGATATGCAAAAGAGAACAGCAGGCTATCAGGAATGACAGGAGTAGAAAAATAAAAAGGGTTTCTAATACACATTATATTGCAGATACTGCAAGATTCTGCTTCACACTCCTGCTGCCTTCAGAGGCATTTACTACTAAAATGAGGATCTTTGGAAGATAGGGGTGTTTATCTCAAGACAGCCCTCGTCAAGATAATTCTCAGCTCAGCCATTAACAACGAATTTTGGAAGACAGTGAAGTTGGCAGTATAATTTTCAACTGCAAGATGTACCAAGGTGGAATGAAGGTTGCATCCTCAGGGATTTTTTTCCCAGACAAAACCTTTTCAGAGCAATCTGCACCTTTATCATCCTCATTTCCAAAAAAAACCCCAAACACTGCTAGCCTTGTCCATGTGATCTGGCAGGCCAGGATGTTAAGCTCTAAAGGTACAAACTTTTTCTGTGTCACTCAAGCCTCATTGCTGCCATCTGCGCAGCCTTAGAGCCTGTTGGTGAGAGGGCAATGACACACATTCCCACCGGGAAACAGGCTTACCTGCAGGATAAACAACAGACCGTGCAGCGCCAAGCAGCTCAGAGCACAGAGGTCTAAACAATGCTGCCAGGAAAAGACCTGCTCTTCCTTTTCCTCCCTACTCAGGTCCTTCAGCCTAAATACCTTCTTTAATGGAGATCCTGGTTCTCCCTCACCTATTATAGATAGAGAAGTCAAACTTCCAGCCCAGGCAGCGGATGACACGGTCGTAAGGTGCACGGGTGGCAAAATTGTCCAGTTCATCTTGAGGGAGGGTGATGGAGTCGATGCCTGCACTGATGTTCCTGTTCTCCAGGTAGAACCGCAGTGTGATGTGCAGCTTTCCCTTTTTGTCCTTAACAATGGCCAGATCTTCTAGGTCACCCTCCAGAAGCCCATCCAGAGATTTCAGCTGGTAGGTGTCCAGCAGGCCGTTGTTAATTGCTCTATGGAAAATACAAGAATGTAAAGAAGGGAAGTTCTGTCTTAGCTGCTGCAAATGGGATCATTTATCAGGCATCCCAACTCTTCAGTGTAAGGGTTATCCCCAGAGCCTCAGGGCTCACAGGAATTCCACAGGTAACACAGCTTCACTGTCCCTGCACGATATAGCCAACCTCCTAACTTTCCTCTGTGACTAGAAGCAAGGGAATAACTTGAGAGACAGTATATTTTAAAGATTACAGTTTCCAAGTGGATGTGTTTCTATCTCACGCAGATCCTAAAAAGCTCTCACCAAGCCTCTGTGTTCAGCAACTGCAACCTGGATTGCTTTAAACTAAGGACCTACAGAAGGCCCCGTATTTCACCTGAGGCCCCCATGACCACAGCACCAGTCCAGCTTGTTGCCTGGAAATGAAGTGATTCTCCTTGCTTATATTCCAGCTGCATTAGAAACAGGAATAGGAGTGGTTTCTTACCTCAGATCCCCAACGTAGTGGGTGGCCCATGAGAGGCGCACGCGGGACCGGCTCACCATGTGGATGAAATTAGTGACACCCAGGATGTTCTCCGCTGTCTCAAAGGCCGAGTTCCCTCGGCCCAAGATCAACACGGTTTGGCCAGCAAAGTCCTCTGGGTTGATGGACACAGTCTCGTAACCCTCAACGTACTCTGAGCCAGGAAAGTTTACCACATTGGGAACCCACGTCCCAGCAGCAACCAACAAACAGCTGCAAAAACAGGGATAGCACTTGGAAATGCAGGAATTTCAGGAAAGGGGCTCCATCTCCTCATTCCTTCCTCCTCCCACTGTGGAAGGTGGCTGCAATGTGACCCCCACAGTGACACTGGTTTCAAAAGAAACCTCTACCTAGTTTCAACTAATGACCTGCTCCTCTCTTCCCTATCCTCAGGACAACCAGGAACACTGTTATATATAGCAACAGTCAGTGTGGGTGCTGTACATAAGCATCTCCGTTGCCTGTTCACGAAAGCAACTTCTACTCATATGAACTCATGGAAAGTATATGTAATATAGCTTCACAAGTTGATTATACATTGCATAAAAACAACTTCAATTTAAAATTTGAGTTGACATTTGGCAGAGCAGAAGTAGTTTTTAAGATGGACAAGAAATAGTTTTGGTATTTTGAAATGTAACTCCCAGTCATAAAAACATGTTAGCAACATCACTAATTGTTAACACCAAAAATAACTACAGTGATCTTTTATATCACTCCGTAAGAGCTTTTGCTTGATTCTTGAGGAAGTTCTGGTGACTTAGATGGAAACACCAGGCGGCTGAGGCAAGGAGCACTGCCTGCTGTCCCAGCCTTGCTTACACAGCAAGCTGAGAACAAGTTGCTCGCGGTACGTGGGTGTCCGGGATTGCCTTCTGTCCCCTCGGAGCCTGCCAGCAGCACACCGGCAAGTGACAGCCAGCACGACCTGTCGTAGAGCTGAGGTTCTCAGTAGAGGTGAGAAATATACTCCATATGTTCATACAAGTAACTTCGAGGTTTTTAGGAATGGCACTCAGTGTAGAGGATACACACATATAAAATGAGTGGAAGGGGAATTCAGTGACCAGCAACTTTGAGAGTTATTTCTCACAGTCCTTGCCCCTCCCCCAAAAAAGCCCCACTTTCCTCTGCTTCCCCTGTATTCCAGCTCTGTGCCAACCAAGGGCTTCACTTGTCTGGGACACACCCCTGAGTACATGTGCAGGAATGAGATGTCACCGCAATGACTCAATCCAGTTTGTACTAATGGCAGTGTTGGCTGTGAGTACAACTGCGTTACCTTTTTCACAGACAGCAATTATCTAGTGATAAAACGAAAGAGATTTCAAGCATACCTATCAAGGGTAAACACTGCAGTGACGGCCATTGCAGCCAATTTGTGTCTGCCTTCCCAAACTCCTCAGCTGCCCAAAGCAAAACACTGCTCGTGAAAGGCAATGCCTTCCCAGGAGCAGTTATTCCACCCATCCAATCCCTAAAAAATGTTTTCCACCTTTGATGGTGATTAAGGCTCTAAGAGGCTCTCAAATCTCCCTCCTTGGATATATTCATGCCTCAACAGGGCACAGCTGTGAGCTGCGTGTCAAGCCCCAGGTTCGCTCATTACCTGCACTTGTAGTTCTTCCTGTCCTGGTCGGTCAGGAGAAAGTAATGGCCATTCCAGGCCTGCTCATCCTTCTCCAATGTCACATGGATGATGGCCGTGTTGTACTGAACCTGCAGCTTCAGCAAGGAAGCAAAGTCCTCCAGGTAGCGCACCATCGCGTCAGCGTTGGGGAAGAAGTCGCGAGAGTAGCGTCGGAAAAGCAGCCGCCGGTCGTGGCTGAGGAGCGAATTCCAGTCGTGACGCAGGTTGAACTCGCTGTTGAACTTGCCTGTGTACTGCTTGTTGATACTGATGAGTTTGCGGTGCCGAGGGTAGAGCGCGAAGAAGCTGCCAGGAGCATGGCTCCGCTCGAAGACAATGTAGTCCCGGCCGGCTTGCTGGAGGAAATAGGCCGCCTGCAAGCCCGCGGGGCCAGCCCCGATAACACAGTAATCGTGGTAGAGGAACGGGGCACCACTCACGGCGCACAGGCTGCCGGCGTACAGGGCCAGCCCTAGGAGTGTCCCGCAGACCGCTGGGGCCATGGCGGGGCTGGCACAGCCGGCCCTGAAGGGAAAAGGACCAGGAGGCATCACCCCAGGGGCTACAGCCTCCCCACAGAAAACCCTCAACCTCACCAGTCCTCGCCTGCCACCACCCAGACCCAGCCACCATTACGCCCCCAACAGAGAATGGGGCGTTGGGGCGGGGCCCTGCTCCCTGCCAGCCAATAACATCAGGGGTCCGGGCCCTCCAGCCAATGGGCGCCCATAGCACACAGGTGGCAAGGTGGGGCAGCACCTGTGGACTACTGGTGGCGAGCGCCTCTGCGCCCCACCAGCCAATGGGAACGGGCGGCGCAAGCCCCCCAGCCAATGGGAGATGGGGTGCCCCGCGTTGCCCTCACTCCCCCGCCAATACGGTCCCGGCCCCGATGCCCCCGCCCCGCCAAACGGCGCACGAGGCGCGGCTCACGTGACGCGCGGAGCCGCCGCCGGCCGCCCGAAACCCGCACCTGCACCATGAGCTCCCGCCGCGCCGTTCCTCCCGCTCCCGGCTCTGCCCGCTCCGCTCCCTCCTTCTTCCCGCGCGGCCCGGGCAGGGCAGGGCGGGGCGGGCACGGCGCTGCCTCCCGCCCGCTGCGGGGGCGAGCGAGGGGGGCGGTGCGCTCCCCGCATCACGTGACGCCGCCACCGCTGCTTCCCTCCGCCGGCACCATGGCGGCGCCCGCACCACGTGTCCGGGGGCGGGCGGCGCTTAAAGGGGCAGGCGCGGGACGGAGCCGTGACCGCGGGGGGCACCCGAACCAGGCACACGCACACACACAAACAGCGCCGGCACTCGCCAAAATCAACTTTATTCCGCTTTCCCCCCATTTATGATCGATGTGCAGCACAGCCGGGGCAAAGGTGCAGCCACAGCCCGTCCCCTTGGACCGGGGCTGCCCGGGCACTGCAGCCCGTCGGTGCTGGTTGCAGGGTTCAGCTCTCTTCCTCTGAAAAAGAAGAGAAACAGAAATGAAGTGAATGCAGCTGGGGAAAGAAAAGCCCAAAATTAAACCATCGCTGTCAAGGAAATGCCACAAGGAACACAAAAAACCAAGGCTGCCACTTCGGGAGATTTATCCCACCTCCAACTGTCTCCTTGCCTCCCCTCAGCTTCCCAATAAACCTACCCATGAGCCAAGATCACACACTCCTCATACACAATTTACATTCCTGAGCAAATTACACAGCAACCCAACTAACATTTCCATAATAAAATCCAGAGCAGACAGGCTAAGCTTACAGCCTAAAAATAAGCTGGGAGATACTCTTTCTCACAGAAGCAAGAGTCTAGGATAAATGGTTTTCCACTGTTAGCGGAGCACACAGATCTCATGTCAGGGATCAGAGATGGTTTTAGGCAGCAAAGGGAAGGCAGCATTTGTCCACTGGGCATCACCGATCCTCCAAAACTCACATCCTTACCAGCCAGTGATTGCCCAGCTTTAAGATTCACGTCAGAAAAACCTTCACCACATTCCCTCAATTGAGCTCCATCACCAAGCGTTTTGAATATGTCACCTTATAGTCACTACCATTTCTAAAACTGCACTAAAAAAAATTTCTCAGTACCAACAGAAATTAGCACCCACCCACTCCTGCAGACCTTGGGGCCACTGAATGAAAGGATTATTGGCAGGCTTTGTTCTGCCAGACAGTGCTCTGGATCTGAGACCTTCCCCCAACCCCTGCTAAAATTAGTCCTCCTCAGTATCTGTACAGAGGCACAACATCTTCATTTCCAACTCTAGGCTGCTGTTTTTCTTCCAGCTGAGTATTCCCAATGTCACCTACACCTTTTCAACAGAGTCCCATCCTTGGGGCCACACATTCTCCAGCCTTCTTCCTCTCCTTTCATTGCACTGGTCAGATCTGACCCTTTAGCTCTGGTCTTAATCATAAATTACCCCTTTTCATCCAGACCAGTACATCACTTAAAAGCCTAAAGCACCAAGTATGCTACAAACCTTCCTCTTCCTCTTCTTCCTCCTCATCCTCCTCATCTTCGTCAGAGCTGAAGGTGCCATCAGGTAAACTGTAGATACGGATCACCTGCTTGTTGGGGTCCTTAAGGATGAGGTACTTCCCCTCATCCAGCTTCATGCAGATGTCAATGACACATCGCAGGATGCCCCAGGCGTTCTCTATGCTCAGATTAATCTGGCTGGCAAATTCATTTGGCTTGAACTGCTGCGTGCCCAGGATCACATGGCGGGCAGAGTCCTTCACATGGTAACGGGATACGTACCTAGGGGGGCAAGTAACCAGAAGGATATCAGGAGATTATGCCCAGACAGCAAAACATCACAAGAAGAGCTGCATGATCATTTTATTTTTGTTTTCTGGGCTGAAAAATCCTAATACTCCAACACTGAAAGCTAAGAGGATCTCCTAGCTACAAACTTTTAATCTGCAAGGCACCTGGAAATCCCCAAATCGGATGGAGAGGTACAAAAGATAAAGAAGAATTAGCCCCACAGATAAAATTAAAAAATAGCACGATTAGGTGAGAGCTTGGAATTAAAAAGATGGAAAAGTATCAGTTTTGTGTCTGTGGATGGAACTGAGGGTTGCAGAACCACTAGAAATTATTTAGCAAAAGCCTCTTTTTCATTACCTACAGTACTCCACTGACTATAAGCTGACAGTTAAAAAAAACCAGTGGCCGTATCTCCCTCACCACCTAATTTCTCAGTAACAGGGCACTGAGGATCTCAGTCAGATTCCTGACAGGCACCACAGTCACTGTATTTATTTCCCTTGTTAGTGACCACAGCAAAGAGGCTGAGAGCCACCTGTCCCTCGTGTGTGGGGTCACTCACAGCTGGATGCTGAGGGCAAGCAGCTTACACAATGGCTGGCGCACTCACCACAAGCTTTCCTTTCTTAGCCACTCAAACACTGGGTGATTTTAGGATTACTCATCCTGTAAACACTTCACTCAGACTTACAGGAAGTTTAATAATGCAAAATGCACCTGGAAGATATTTGCTGTGAACTGCCCCCCCTTACCCGAGTTTAAGATACTCTGATCCAGCCAGCAGTGCGCAGCATGTCCAGCGGGCCAGTTTGTAGCTGTTGTTCTTCAGCTCCGTGGCAATGACAGCCCCTCTCTGAGAGTCCAGCTTCTGGCGCCAGTCCACCCCATTGCAATACTGAGAGGAGAATCAGAACCAGGGTCAGCCTGACAAGCCAGCAGCAGCCATCTTGTCATCACATAGGGAAGCTGTCTACCCTACAGTACCACGTGAGGGAATGTGAACTGCAGCCCACAGTGCAAGCTCTTGCACCGGGAAGGGAGAAATGCAAACACTTGCGATTGCTCAATGTTTGTGGCACTGGTTAGAGAGGGTCATTTGTGAGGGAAGTTCTAAAGAGAACCATAAGAAGACTGGCTACTGTGCTGAACACCCAGGGACAAGAGGGTCCAAGCCAGCTACAACATTCAGGGGAGAATCCCATCAGCACTGCTTATCCACCAAAGTTATACTCCGCAGTGGAATGTAACACCCAGGGGACACCACCAGATGGTTGTCTCATCTTCCCTGCTGTACCTGGCATGTCAGGCAGCAGTGAAGCAGTTAGAGCTAGCTTGGGGATCCTGCTCTTCCTCACCCTTGAGTCCCACTCGTTCAGTGTTTTGATGTTGATGAATGACACTTCTCCATTAGCTCCTGTCATCACTCCATCATGCTCACAGCGGACAATGAGATCTATATCATCTCCCAGCTTCCACCTTCGGTATCTGCCAATAAACAATGCAGCTGGTTATTTCTGACCTTTGTTCTCTTCCAGATCCATGTAAGCATTCAGCAAAATCCTTTCCTCCTCTATCTTTTCACTGTGAGATCATCCATGAATCCCTCTCAAGGTAAAGCTTCTATGAGTAACACTCCCAACCTATTTTGCCTCTGTATCACACTGACATCCTGCCCCCTTGCAAAACCTGGGCATCAGAAATATCAACTTACCTGTATGCAACAGAGGCTACTTCATTTTTATCCATGTCATCCTCCACAAAGGGGTTTGGGTTGGGAAACTTGTATTTCTCCTTTCCCTGCAGATGAAAACAGCAGAGCATGTTAGGAGACAGCTTTTCTCTATTGGAAAAATATTCTTTTACAGCAACAGTAGCTGATTTCCATTATGTAGAGAAACACCAAAACATGAAGACAGCTGATGAAAGCCTCATGCCCACATTAGTCACAGCACTATAAGCAGTACTTGTACTGGCACTTAGGCTTCATTAAGTGTACTGAGAAGCCTGTCTGCATCATCAATGGGAGTAGGATGACTTCTCTGTGAAATCAAGGTGAAAACCTTTCTACAACAAAGCCAACACTGCTCACCAGAAACTATCCCATCCCTCTCAAAATTGAAAGACCACTGATAGAACAGCCAATTAAAATGCTTCTGTGCTGTATTAAAGCAGCCTTAATGAAGTCTCTTCTTGAGACTCTCTGAAACACAGACCCCGCTACCCATCACTGTTCTACCTTACCATCCTCAGACACTGTTGGGAGAAGTTATGATTGATGTAGGTTGCTTCCATGGCCAGATTGCGTGGAGAATTAAAGGAGTTGCCCTCTTCCTGAGGTGGCTCATTGGCTGTTTCACTCACTGTCAGGAGGTCTGGGAAGGAAACCAGAATCAAGTGGTTATACTTGGGGGAGTAACTATGTAAGCTCTAGTACTAGAGTTTCTAGTCCCACATCAGAGCAGATCAATACTGAAATTTCCCACACACCTATCACAGGCACTGAAATTATCAGCTTGTTGAGTGGGCTCAGTGGGGATACCCAAACAAGCATGAAGAAAATCAGACTCAGCTACTGCAACAGGAATTCCTTTCAGGATTTTTCCTCACCAAAATCTGAGTTGTCCCTCTTGTCAAAGAAAAGCTTGGATCCCACTCTCTGGACAATGATGTCCCAGGAATAGACAGAGCGAGTGCAGCTCATCAGTGTGGCCAGGATGGCATCTGTGGCAAACACATTCCCTTGTGTCTTGGCCAGCTGCGAATACAGGAGGAGGAGAAAACTATTTCAGCAATCAGAACAGATATCCCTTCCCTAGAAAGGACAAGAAATGCTAGCAAACCAGATCACTGATTTCTTCTGCTGTTCTGAATGAGAAAGCTGAACTGGTAAGTACCACATCTACTGCCAGGCAAAGCATAAGGTACTACCCAGCAAACCTGGCCCATCCTCACCCACACATGGGCAGAGTAAGAAACTACTACAAAATGGTAATTCTCTTGAAAAATGCATGGTTTCTTATTGCCAATCAGGTCAACAGAAATGTCTGAGCCTTCCTCATGTCCAAAAGCAAGGCCCCAAGGATCAGGTCTCTGACATAAGTTTTCTCCCCAACACAGCTCAAGTACTGATCTCCTTGCCCTTCCAGAATTATAACTTTTATTTGGCCAGTGTTCCTAACTCTGCATTAATCTAGCTCTGCCTCCCAACTGAGAAAAATACTGGTACCATCTAATGCTTCTTGCTTTTGCCCTTTGGTCTGAAGGTGACAGTTGGTCTCAAACAAAGGCACACACTGAGTTTTATAAACTAGTGGATACCTTTCGGATAACTGGGTCATCTGTAGTGGTGACAGTATGGAAGATGCGCTTAATGCTCCTCAGGAGCTTCTCGTTCCTTGTTGTAATGCGGTCAAAGGCTTTGTCATAGTACTCGAGGGCTCCACAGCACTCTCTGCAAAGGTAAGAGGACCATCTGGATATCCCTCCTACAGATACCACCACCCATGAACCACACAGAGCCTGCTGAGTGCTCCATTACCTCCCCTGGTTTTGGCACCCCCATGAGAACACTGGGACCAGGCAAGAGACCCTTGAGCTCCTGGTTTCCAGAAATTTTATGAACTCACATGTCCTGTGGCTCTGACACCTCCAAATAGCGCATTTTCATCAGCCGAGGGAAATCCATCTCCTCCTTCACCTCCCAATCACTGCGAACTTCAACAGAGGAGTCACGAGGTTTCTGCTGTGCGGCCAGAGGCAGGACAGGTACAGAGAGAAATGGAGACACATCAGGATTTGTGCAAGAGGAGCTGCCCAGTGAATGCAGCCAGAGAAACCTAACCATGAGAGGGGGCACAATGCTCATCAGTTTGTCTACCTGTGACTTCTGGTCCCATTTCTGCCTCACTCCAAACTGCTTCTGAAACTTCTTTTGTAGGCGCAAACGATCTCTAAAATTACAAATGTGAGAAAAGCCATGAAGAGAAGTTCTTGATTCCCATGTGCCACAACCATTCCTCCACTTTCAAACTACTAGCAGAGGAGCAGTGCTCTCAGGCACTGAGGTGCTAAAACATTTGTTGAGCCATCTGTTGATCAAGATGTCTGAGGCATGTTCTTTGATCTGAACAGCTCTTTATATAGCTTTACCTGAAGACTGAAATGCAGTTTTCAGAGAGGATATTCTGTTTTGAATACCACCTTTACTTTCTAAATACAGTTTGAAAATTCTCTTAAATTATTAGGTAGCCATTTGAAATCCATGCTTTTAAGTACCATTGACATCAACAGAACATTGGACTTGAAATATCCTGAAATTGTTTGCTGACTGTTTGCTCCAGCAGATTCTGTTACTTTAAGTTTGCAAATTCCTCAACAATATGTTCACACACTCCAACCCGAGCTCAGTATGCTCGTCTCTGCAGCCTCACCTCTCCTTTTGCTTGGCACTCTTTGGCAGCGTCTGCATGCTGAACTGCAACATGTTCCGACGGTCCTTGTCTCTCCGAAGGTTCCTCTGCAGAAATGATGGAAAGAAAAACACAGACATTTTAACTTGTAAAGATTTGTGTGCCGCCAAATCTCCTCTCTGATCCTGTCTCTTGAACACGTTACCTGTGCAAACCTCATGCGGTTCCTCTGGTATGCTGTTTTCTGCGTCCGGGCTGTGTCCACCAGTTGGAAGCTGGTCTCATCCTCCTCGTGGAAATAGGCATACTGGCTTCCACCGCCAAACTGTGATGAGTACTTATCTGAAAATAAAACAAAGTATCTCAGCACCAAGGTGCTAAGAAAAAACCCTGATGCTTCACTCCTTTCTCTCCCCAGCTCCCTTCACCTAAGTCTGATGTCTAAATTGGGACTCCTGCCTTACACCTGCATATCTTCTCCCTCTTCAAACCTCCCTTATGAGCCCAGGTAGTAAGTCAGTACAAAAACCCAGAGTAAGCCCCAAGGACAGGGAGAGCCCCACAGAGCTCTCCCAAGGGTAAAGTGCACTTCCTAAAGTAAGCTGACTGTCTTGCTGAGTTGTACAGGTAATTATAGGGTGGGTGTGAGACATGAAAGCAGGAATGACGCTTGGAAGCAAATTTTGCAGAAAGTAAACCCCAGGAACAGCCAACAGACCACACGTACTTGTGTATCTTTTATCCTGATACGTGGCTCCTGTCCAGTCGGCCACCTAAGAATGAGCATAAACAGTCAAAGTAAGTATTAACACAACATTTCCCCCCAATACTTCTAACTGCACACACAGGACTCCCAGCAGCAGAAACAAACACTGCCATATGCTCCAGGTCTAACCGTTCCGACTCCCACCTCTGCCTGTGTTGGGACACACTGCCAAGGGTGCCAGAGGAGCAGCCAGGGTAACAAAAGTGAACACTGGAGGCAGCGTGCGGGGCGAGGCCCAGAAGGCACCCAGAGCTCCGGGCCCAGCACGGCACAGGTACCTTGCCCAGGCGGTCTCCTTTGCTGAAGGGCTGGTACGGCATGTCCTTGAACTGCTCGGGCACAGCACACGGACCCCAGCCGGACGGGTTGTCCTGGATCACGGGTGCCACAAACTTCGCCATTTTTTAATTTTCTAAAAGTGAAAGAATGAAAAAGAAACCTCAAATCCTCAGCTGCCGCAAGGTGTGGCACCAAGACCTGAGGTCTTGCCTCGGCACAGGCCACCACGAAGGGAAGGCGCCTCCGCCAACCAGGCCCAGAGAGGAAGGAAGGGTCCCGGTGGGCGCTCCGTGTGCCGGGGAGGGGCGGGGACGCGGCCCCACCGGAACCGGCGGGAGCGGCGGGGCGGGGCCGGGGGGTCTCGGTACGCGCGGGAAGGGCCGGAGCGGCAGCCGAGCGGCTCTGGGGCGGTTCCAGCGCTTTCCTCACCTGCGTGGCCCCGATGGCGGCGGATCCCGGAGCGGCTCCGGCGGCTCCGGCGGCGGGCGGGGAAAGGACCGCGCGCAGCCCCGGCGCGCCCTTCTGCGTCAGCGCCGCGCGACTGCAGCGCCCTGTCGTAAAAGCAGAGAACCGCCAAACCCCCGGAAAAGCGACCAGCGAGCGCGGCCGCCGTAAAGCGCCACCGTTGTCGCAAAATGTCAACTATTAAAAAAAAAAAAATCTTAAGAAAGGATATTCTTTGATGTTTGATCTTTGTGTGCTTTCAAGTCTAATCAACAAGAAAAGAAGTTTAATCTGTGAAACAGCAGCTAACAAACAAGCTCCAACTGATGGCCAGGTGTTAGAAAGACAAATTACTTGACAGTAGAATTGCTTTTCAGTGACCTCAGGGGAGGTTAACAAAGCTTGGGAAGAAGGATGTACCACAGATAGTGGGCACAAAGAATGCAGAATTTACAGACCACAGAGACATTTGGCAGAACCCTCAAAATAAGGAAGAAACTAATAAAGACAGCAACTGTGCTGAATCAGCTCCAGTGGAGTAAAAGGTAATTCTGGCAGGGGGAGATCATGGCCACTGACCCAAGAAACCACTGACTCAAAAGGAGAGAAAGACTGAGCATGCAGACTAGTTAGCATGAGCAATGAGAGGACCATTAACCAATAGAAGACAGAATACTCGAGAGAACTAGGTAACTTGTAGCTGTGAAAAACGAGGTTTACTTTTTGGGTAAATTTTTAAAGGTTTAATAAAAAGACAATAAGAGACAAATAATAAAGCAAAAGGTTTTAACGGCCGGGTGCTTGACATTCAGCCAAGAGCACACAGTAACTCAGAAAACACTTCCTTAAATGCATCAACCTGTTGCATATTCATAGACTTTAATGCATTATTCAAAATCACACTCCCCCTCCCAACCTGTAAATCAACATTTTAATTTTTTTTTTTTATTTTTTTCTCCCTGATAATGGAGATAAATAAATTCCTTCCCTGGAGTTCTGGTGTTTGTCACCTCTGTCTTCATCTAGATAGGATAATCCAAGAATGTGAAGAATTTCCTGATTATCTTTTTACCATTCTCTGAGTTAGTTATATGAACAAAAGCTTTTTACATCACCATGTTGTAATTGTGATAAATGATAAAAGATTCGTGTCAATCACAGAAGCATTGGGGTTTGTATAAACCAGAATACCAAGTTCTGAAGTGAAGCATGGACACTAGATAAAAGAAATTTTATGATAAAATTATTCTGTTTAAAATCACCTTGTTAGGTTATATTATGTTATGTTTTCCAAATAAGTTGTATCAGCTACCAGCTTGCAAAAGCAGACTTCGCAATAGCCCTTCCTGCCTTTGTGAAATCAATGCTGCTTATCTCAAGAGCCAGATCTCCAAAACTTCTCTGGTGGTTATCTACCAGGACCCGATGGTTATCTGGGACTGATTATTGCCTGGAGGCCTGGTGAATTTGTGTAAGGATGTTTATTCGACCACCACTGCTTACCCAGCAAAACTGGGACAGCAAAAAAACCATAAAAATTATTGATTACGACGGGAGACCATACTACAAAAAGGAGCTGCAAACCAAGTTCGGTGGGACGTTGATTGGGCAGTGACCCCTCATGTTCCCCCAGTGTGCTGCTTGCTCTGTCTATATCAAATAAAGCAATCTAAATTTTGCTAAATATTGAGACTCTTGTCTCTCATTCATAACAATATCCAAGAAAAATATATATTTATTACACTACTGTTTCTAAATTTTGTTAATACCAGAACTAAACTATATTCATACAGCAAAGTTTTCCAACATTGTACATATACATTCATTTTAATATTTGCGAAAAGCCAATAATATAATATGTACTTATAACATAGCCAAGGGTCATTAATGCCTTTGTTTGCCAAAATATATAAAGAGTGAAAAGTTTTGGTAGTTGTGCTGGCTTTGTGGATTTGCCATCCAGCACCTCTTTCTATCAGAACTGTAAATAAATCAAATACCTGGATTATGTGTGTGGATTTGCCTCTTGCAGACTTGGTGGAAGAACCTATTTTGGACCAACACTGTCATTTACTGAAATTTTGTTCCTGCATAATCGCCACTTAATAAGGAAAAATATGTGGGAGTGGAAGGAGAGTGATGTTAAGGATAGTATAAATTTAGCCTGCTGATTAAAATGCTTGAGTTTGGCTTTTAAGTATAAAAGCCAGGGATGGCGTGTGACAAGACCTATTCACTATGTACCCAGATGTCATAAAGAGGAAGAAAACTTGGCTTTCTGTGTGTGCTGAAGGCTCAGCAGAGCACAGCAGCTCAAACAATGGTGAGGTTGGAGACATCTCCAGTGCTAATGATGGCTAAACTTCCTGGAACTGTGGAACTTCTCTTGGCAGAAGTATTCAGCTCTATGGTAAGCAAATACCTATGGGGAAATGGCTTTGGTGTATATGACTTGTCTTTTTTTTTTCTGCTTTAGAACAACTTGCGTTCAACTTACTTTACAAATCATGTATTGGGAGAGTGTTGATCTTCAGCTTAGACAAATGCAGATTTCAACTATTAATGTGCAGTTCCTATCTCGTAAAGTTTGCTTTACAGACATGTGATGGAGTTACTGTGATGTCTGGTTGGTAAATTCCTGTTTTCCCAGATAAAAACTGAGATAGAGGTTAAGAGATGACTTCGGTAGAGGATAGACTTAACAGGACTCTGAACAAGAAATATGTCAATGAAGTCACATGCTAGGACAGGAAACATGACTTAGTAGTGTGCCTCTTCTTTTTCTCACACACACAGCTTCTTAAAATAAAAATATATTCCAAACTCTGCAATGATTCTTTGGAAAATCAGGTACTTTTCAGGCTGTAGTTGTATGATCATTCAACCAACTTTTTGTTTTTAGAGGGTGCTACAAAAATCACTTGACTTTGAGAGTTAAATATGTGTGAAGAATGGGAAATGCAATTGCCCTTTCTGTATTCACAGTGTGATATTCAAGCTTTCCCATCGTCCCTGATGGCTTCCCTGGACCTGCTGGAAGGCAGGCCTAGGGCTGGAAGTTGGATTCAGCCCTACAGCCTCTCTAGGAGACCATGAACTGGTGATTTAATACAGCAGTGCCTCCGGTTCCTGTCTCTGTAATTGGGATAGTATTTCTTCTCAGGGTGAGAGGGCAATAAATCATTAAATCCCAAATGTTCTCATGCCAGAGTGATTGAAATTTTCTCTACCCCTAAGAAGAGCAGGATCTGGTTTACAAATCTCTTCAGCTCGCAGGCTAAAAAACTCTTTAGAGAATTTTACTGAGTATCTTTTACCTAGGAAGAGTCTGGATCAATATTTTCCAGGCAGAGAGGCTGTGCATTTTCTTCTTTATTTTCCACTTGTGATTCCTCCTCGAGAAAGAGCCGAAGCTGCAGCGGTCTTGCTTTGACAAGACACCCTGCCATTAATCAGAAGTGGGATTATTAAAGTGCCTCTTCCCGCTAGCAAAAAAAATCCACTTACAGAAATACAGTTTATAAAATATAATTTGTAACTGTCTCACCTAAACAGTCTTTTTGGAGACAAACATCATTAGTGCTGGAACTGCCTCGCTGCTCGCTCACAGTGGCTCAGTGGGATCCCAGCTCCATGTGACCCCCCCAGCACCAAGGCTGGGACAATGGGCTCTGTGGGCTCAGAGGGACTCACAGCTTAGGAGATGGTGAGGAAAAGAGGAAGAAGTTCTGCATTAATTCATTCCTTAGGAATGAAGAGAAATAGACTGATAAAACAAAATCCTGTGCTTTCCTCAGTTTCCTCTTCACTCCCGAGCCTGTGTGAGGTGCATGCAAGAGAATGTAGTGCTGCTGCTGTCTACCAGAGATGCCAGATCATGTGCAGGTTGGTCTCAGCCCATAAAATTTCCTTTTCTAGTGATACAGTTGGTTATAGGTGTGGGTTGGAGGAGATGGCATGCATAGGGAGTGGCTGCTGTGGGATAAATGCTCCCCTGGGCGTGGATCTAACCTTCCATTTTCTTAGCAAGGAGAAGAAGAGTTCTATGAAAAAAAATCCAGTCTTGAGCAGGGGAGATTTTCTGTCACATTTAGAATCATAGAGAGTTAAGGGTTGGGAGGAATCTTCAAGATCCTCTATCCCAACCACCCCTGCCAGGGGCAGGGACACCTCCCACTAGACCAGGTTACTCAAGGCCTTATCCAGCCTGGCCTTGAACACTGCCAGGGCTGAGGCATCCACAACTTCCCTGGGCAATCTGTTCTGGTGTCTTGTCACCCTCACAGTAAAGAATTTCTTCATAAAATCCAGCCTAAATTTCCCTCTTTCAATTTGTAGCCATTAGTCCTTGTCCTATCAGTACAGTTCCTGATGAAGAGTTCCTCTTTGGCTTCTTGGTAGTCCCTCTTCAGGTACTGGAAGGTTGCTATGAGATCTCCATGAGACCTTCTCTTCTCCAGGATGAGCAGACGCAGCTTTCTCAGCCTGTCTCAGGTCACATTTACTAGGAGAGGGAGCAGGTCTGTCTTGCTTCCCACGTCACACCAGGCACTGCACATCCCATGTCCTGGTGGGACCCTCAGCTCCGTGTGCCTCTGGCCCTGTCCTGCTGACCACACAGTCTGCTGCTGCTGCAAACAGTTTTTCATGAAAGGCACGTGAAATACGTCGCTTCCTGGAAAAGTACTCCAAATACACTTGCCTTGCAATCATTTGATCCTTGATCCATCATTTCAGTTCATCAGTTAATTAATCATTTAATCAGTTAATAAGACTAATGATTCTTCCCTGGAAGGTGCTCATGAGAACAGCCAGGATAAATTGCTGCCATCTGTTTTTCTGTTCTTGCCTCCCACTTCTCTGGCTTTGGGCTCTGTGCTGGTGTTAGCAGGCCCATGAAAAGAGGGTCTCATTCCAGCACCTTAGATGTTCCAGTTCAAAACCTTCTGTGCCATCCATCTCCTCTGTGGTTTGGGCCTCGCTGGAGAGCTGTCACCCCGTGAGCTGGCACTGTGCTGAGCAGCCTCCTCCTGCTGAGAGAGGATGATACACAGCTCAGGCAGTGTTACCAGGACTTTGCCAGGTTTAAGTGAAGGAGGGCAAGTCCAAGCACCCAACCTGTTAGGGACCTTTCCTAGAAAATAGATCACTTCTGCCTTGAAAAAAACTTCGGAATGGCTTAAAATGGGTTGCTTTCCAGCTTGTATGATGGTACTTCCAATCAAAGAGGCAGCTGAGGATTGGAAGACTAATGTTCACATTAAAACAGTATTTTCCAGTAGTTCCTTTTCTCATTCTTACAAGAAAGGCATAAAAAATAGACAATTGGGTTCCTTTTCCTCGCCGAAGACCAAACACACTGTGTGCCTGTGCCATATGCTAAGTCTCCACTGCCCTGTGCTTCTTCTTAACAAACCCAGAAACCAAGGGGAATAGTCTTCAGCCTTAACACCTTCCCACTGTGGGGAACCCTGATGTTCACACACACCTCCTTGGGTCAGATTCCTCTTCTGCAGTCATTGTCATCATCTTTAAGCAGCAAAACTTATTGCTGGCTCCAGGAGTTTTGTTGTAACCAACCTTGGCCATGTATGAACTGGCTCATGCCCCGGACCGATATTCATGGGCTGGGAAGCCCTCCTTCCTTCCCTGGCCCTCCTCTTTGCATCCCATCTTTTCCGTGGCACTTTTATCTTCCTCCTCAGTCTGCTGTTCTCTCAGGTCAGGTGATTTGCTGCAATGCTTGGCCTCTTTTCCAGGAGCTTCATTCCTCTTGCAGTTGTCCTGGTTGCTGAACTATAAACCTGTCCTCTCATGTGGTGATTGTTCACCAGCTTTGTCAGGGAAATTCTTGGTTGGATTTCCAGGAAAATTCTTGATTAGATTTTCAGGAACCCTGGAAAAATGGCCATAAAACAGTGTTACTGCATATGTGCGGTGAATCTGATTTGTAATTTGCTGCCTGTGCAATCTCGTGGGGCTGGGAGGAGGTGGCACCTGGCAGATTTGCTGTGTGTTTTCAGACCAGTCGTGTGTGTCCAGTAAGGTCCACACAAGGAATGTGTTGAGTTCATTATTCTTGGTAGCAGATAGTGTTTTCACTGTGAGGTTTTTCCCCTCTTCTTCCTCCTGCTGTGCTGAGCTCTCCCTGGCTGTTGGGCTATGCTGTCTTGTCCTCACAGACAGACAGAAACTGAGCAAGGGCAGATTTATCCTTCTTAAACCACACTGCTTCTGTAGGCTGGGCTCAGAGCCTGATCTTGCTTTCTCTGCTCCTTCCATGTTACCAGGAAAAGCTACAAACTTTTGGTGTATCCAAAAATGGGCTTTCTCTGAATTAGTGCTGTCTCTTGCCTGGTTTTGACTATTTCTGCCACCAGTGTAAGAACTCCCTCAAGGCTTCTGTAGCTTTGACCACCAGGGTCTGGACCACATGAATTGCCAAAGAGGCAGTGTGTGTGTCATGCTGCATCCTCACCCTTGGCTTTCTGAGCACTGCCCTTTCCAGAGCTGCAGAAGGAGCCCAGGTCCTGCTGCCTCCCCTCAAACTGTCAGCAAGATTGTCTCCTTTGATCTGCACTCAGTGCTGGATTTTATCCCAGCAGCCAACAGGCTAATTCCACAAGTTTATTCTACAAAGCTCAATTAGAGCAGCTGGCGCCAGCAGCGTCCCTGCTGGCTCCAAGCCTGCATCAGGAGAGGAAGGCTGGCGCAGTGGCTGGGGTATGAGCTTGGGAGTCCACAGGCTCAGCTGCAAATCCCTGCTCTCTGGCTGTTTTCTAGGCCACACCAGTGAGCTTCTGCAGTGGGAGCTTGTCACTTCCATGCTGTGCAGGGAGGACAACACTCCCTGCCTGACTGGAAGAGATACAAGCTATGGCGATAGGGAACCGTGTCAACAGAGGCTGCTGCTTCTGGGAAGTGCTGCATAGATCCAGCCATATCTACAGCAGGGAAGAGGATGGGGCCCTGGGTGGTGGTAGGTGCAAGGCTCACAGTGCCTTTTCACCACTGAATTAGCAGTTTGCTTTTCAGCTGCTGGAGCCCCACTCCATGCTCTGTGATTATCCAGTCCCTGAGTTGTATGCAGCACTGCCCTCAGAAGGAACTCAATGTGAGCAGGGCTGTGAGCAACATGGGTTTTCTTTACAAGGGCCCTTGCTCAGCACAGAAACACCCACGGTTATTTCCTTCAACATCATCAATGTTAGAGTAACTTCCGTGAAATGCCAGAATCTTCTGGGGCTAAACATGCTGTGCAAATGCTTTTGCCTGGCTGGTCTCTTCTCTGGAAGGCTTAGTGTTTATGCCAGTCGGGAAAAGAGGTCTAAGCAGAATATCAGGAGCAGAAAGAGTGCAAGCAATTTCTGCTAGGAAACACAGTTGGACCCTATTTGCACAAGACCTAGTTTCAAGGCAGTATGGAGCCAAAAGCAGATGCTACCTATGTGTAACATACTGTTCCCTTCCCAGGGACTGTCAAGAAGGTCCCCACAAGAGAGAATGGCAGCAAGGGATAAGCAGCAGCCCAGCAAGTCCATGGTTGCCATTCTCTTCTCTGCTCCTTGGTAAGTCAGAGACAGGGCTGGCCGACACGCTTGGCCGCGGACAAATGTGCCTCTCGGGGTACAGGGAGTGCAGAGGGTACAGGGAGTACGGAGCCTCAGGGCCATTCCTTCCTCTCCTCTTGAGCAGATTTCAGTGCCATCTGCTCTCTTCTCTCTTTGGAGGAGTCAGCCGGGTGCTTTTGTCCCTTCTGGCAAAGCTGTGTTGCGTATGTCCCCCATCAGGCGTCAGGTACCCCGAGGCAGCTGGGACGGATGCGCACTCTCAGTCTTGCTCCAGAAAGCTCCCACTGCAGCAGTCCAAGGTCTTTCTTTCTCTCTTTTTCCCTGTCTGCAGCCTGTTCCTCTGGATCAGGCACTTCCCAAGGTCACAGCTGACTCCCAAGGTCAGGCCCAGGCTTTGCATTTGGCCTCTACTGTGGGTGATGGGAGGGAGTTTGGGCTGGGAGGAACCTTTTCTTCACCCCTTTGTCCCCAGAGGACCCACAAGCAGCACCAGGTACCCGAGGGAGAGTAGCAAGGGCAGAAGGAGACATGCGGCAGCCGTGGGGCTCCCTGACTTTGGAAATGCTTTGCGGAATTACTCTTTTCTCTGCATGCATGAAGTATTACCCCACTAAACACTCCTAGATGATCCCTGTCCAGGTACCAGTCAGAGCTGCAGATTTTAGAGCAGGAGAAGTGGGGGGACTCGCTGATAATAGGCAGCTCCCTGGGACATGCTGCCTCCAACCTCAGGGCCACACCAAGCTCACAGTAAGAGCTTTGTTGTCTGCTCTCCCCTCCTAAAATAGTACGTGCTCCTGTGCTGGCTGGAGCCCGTCACGGGGGGTACTAAGCTGAACCCCCAGGTAAACTATGTCCTTGTGTCCCCTCTGAGCTGCTGTCAGGAGAGGAGAAATGAGGGTAAGCAGGTAGTGAGGAGTCCTGGCAGAGTGGAAATGTCCTCTGGCCACCTCTGTGCCCCAGGAGGACACCGGGCAAGGGTCCCCTTCCCGGGAAGCTGTGGGGCTGCTCCAGCTCCCGCACAGTGCGGCTGCGAGGCTCCGCTGCTGTGCCGAACTCGTCCCACGGGATGGCACTGCCTGCTCAGGAACAGCCAGCCCGGCCGGCGCTCCTGGCAGGCATAAATGCAGCAAATTAAACGGTGCTGGCAGATTCTGATTGACGGGTCCCTAGAGAGCAAAGTCCCTTGTTTTTTCCATCCCTGAGGGGATCAGGAGCAGCAGGAGGAGCAGCAGCAGAGAAAACCCTTTCCCGAGCCCAGTACTTTGCCCTTGTGGATGTGTTTCTGGGACTCAGCCCGTAGCCGAGTATCTTGACCCCTTTGCTGGAGCCGCGGCTATCGGCCAGCCGGCTGCTCCACCGCGGGCGCTCCGCAATGTCAGGAGCTGACCGCTGCAGAGGATGCCGAGCCCCGGCCCTCGAGTCCATGAGCCGTGGCACCCTTGTCGCTCCGAGCCCAGGGTGCAAGGCCTGGAGGTTCCAATAAAGGGCAAGCGAAATGAGGCCAGCGGGGTCTGGCGTCATTCGCACGTTACTCCTCTCCACGGTGTAAAATTGGCACAAGTGACAACACTCTGCCAGAATGGTTCACGACTGTGTTGGCTCTGCCAGAGCCAGGTCAAAGCTGAGATTTGCAGCCAGGAAGATGGAGGCAGTCACCCAATTTTTGCTGCTGCAGTTGTGGGAAGCAGCATGGCCCATTGGGGTCCTGGATCCTCTGTCAGGGTTCTCAGTGCAGCTCTATGTCTGGCAGATCCTCAGCACTCCTCAACCAGCCAGTGGTTGATGGCTTTAGTAAGGTGCAGCCACCATAGGCAGTGGGACATCACAGATGTCCTCCCTACCCTTGTGGGCACAGATCCCCAGTTAAAGGCCTTTTTATGACCATGCCCGAGTGACAGGATCACCTTGTCCCCTCTCTTGGGCTGGAGGGGAGTTTCTCATCTCCATGGGGCATCTTGGTTGCACAGCTACTCTGGAGCTCTGTGGAGCTAGAAAACTGTGGTACTGGTCAGAAGTTCTGTAAATGCCCTGCCTGGGTGAGGAGCTGCATACTGCACAGCAGACCACGTGTGGTCCAGCTCCATGCCTCAGCCTAGCGTGAGGGGTGACTTGTTCCCCCCTCTTGGAGGTAAAACTCAGGCTGGTGGCATTTAATTCACACCTGCTTAATCTGCATAGGTCCCACTCAAATTTTATCCTCCATCTGCCACTATTCGCTACCAAAACTGTTGCCTCTTCTTTCTCTCTCTCCAGAAGGTGTCCAGAAAAGTCCAGGGAGATGAGGGAAGAAGGCCCCAGCAGCTGGAAGGCAGCTGGAAAGGAGATGCCAAGATGTCTGGACCCACCTCTATCTTTGGGGATATTTCCAGGACATTCAGATAGCCTGTCCTTTGCCACCCTTGCTCACTTAGCAGCTTTAGTTATGCTGACTGTACCTCTTCACAGACCGTCCTTCTCCATCAGTCTCCATCTCAAACATTTCTGTGTCCTTGGCCTCGGTGCTTGGCTTTTGAAAGGCGAGCTGTGTGGCTGCCTCCTTCCCCGGTGGCAGTCCTCACACACAAGACAGACAGCAGGCTTGCATGTCTGACGCTTGGCCTCTCTCTATAGTCATCTGGCACTGAAAATTATCTGCAGAGAAAAATACTGGGCTCCATACCTGGGTCTTAATATCCTCCCTCACCAAACCATAATTACTAATTACCACTCCTGGGTGTTTAAACCATTTCAATGATGCAGTTAAATGCCCGACGTTAATTTAATAGCCAAGTATCTGGGTTTCCCCACATGAGGAGCTCTCACAGCATCTCCCACTGAAGCAAAATGCAGCCAGCTCTGGCTGTGGTCCATATGAGAGAGGCAGCAGAGGAGCAGCAAGCACATGTTGACAGCAGACCCACACACGTGAGGGCCTGGGCATTACTCAGTAGCAAGTACTCCCTTGCCCTACACCATCCCTCAAAGGCAGCCCCCTCTCCAGCCATGCTGTGCCTCCATGGGATGGAAGACCTGGCACCACTACCAGCTCAGGCCAGCAGCCCTTGGGCAGTGCAGGCCCTCTGGAGCTCAGATCCTTTGCCAGAGGCATCCTTTTGGATTGCTCTGTCTGAGTAGGGCAGCACTCTCTCTGGCAAGATGCCCTGCCTGCCTTCTACTCATCCCTGAGAGTCTGAGAGCATTGAGAGTGTGTCCTCAGGTTTAGAGAGGCACTGTCCAAAATCAGCCCCGTGCAGGGCCAGACACTGCATTCCTCTGGCATCTGAAAGCAGGGAATGACCATTGGCCCCAAAGAGGTCAAGAGGCTGGGGCATCACAGGGACCTGGCTGAAGGGCATCGTACCAGACTTTGCCTGCTCCATCTCCACTTTGGCTGTGTTGCAAGGGGCCTGCTGTCTCTCCTTCCCCATTGCTGGGGCTTGGGACTGGGGCAGGAACTTTTCCAATCCAAATATTTTCATTGAGCTCTCAGCCACGAGTCTTTGGCTTCCCTAAGGCCTTGGTGGCTCAGTGCTGTGGAGGAGAGGACCCTGGTGTCCTGCTTACCCCTGGCATGCTCAGTGCCTGCCAGAGCACACAGTCAGCAGTGGTAGAAGCAAGCACGTGGTATGGGAGCACTGAGAACTAGGAAGGGTGCAGGAAAATATTGGGGTCTCTCACCTACCTGAGTGTTAATGTGTCTGGGGAGAGATAAGGAATGAGAGCTTCTGCCCACGCACAAGTCGTCTGCTTTCGATGCTGCCCCTCTAAGACATCACTTAATATGACATTAATTAGTTAATGTTTGCAAAGTGCTTTGAACATGAAAAGTGCTGTATAAGTGCTGAATATTAGTACTAATTATTATGGCATGGAGGCTGGCGCTGTCTGAGGAGCATTCCCCACACTTAATTTCAGGCCGATGCTGCTTCGCTGCCTCATCCCATAAATGCCAGACAGAGAAGGGGAGAAGCATCTGCACCCTACGATGAAGGAGCCCCTCATGGAGTTGTGCAGAGGGGGTGAGCCATGCACTCCCTTCACTCTGGGCAGGACATTGTATGGGAAGTGTAGCCACATCTCCCCAGTGCCTTGCTGGCATAGGTGAGGATGAGAGAGCACACTCTTGTCCCAAGCTCTGCAATAGGCCAGGATTGGAAACATTGCAGGGTGGATGGAAGAAATACAGGGGGATTCCTTCAGCTTATCCCACCCAGGCCTGAGTGGGAGCACTCAGCATAGGTAGAGGCTTCAGAACCAGGCAAGGAGATGAGGGAGGAGGAGGTAAGAAGGTTTTGGGGTCTGTGCTCTAGATGGGGTGGGAAGGCAGCTACCTCCTAGATGTGCATGTGACAGGGCCAGGAGCTCCCTGGTGTCCCCCAGACAGGCTCCTGGCCTGCTTTGCTGCCTCTCCCCCCCTGCCCTCCTTCTTGGTGAGGCCACTGCTGAGAAGGGTCCCTGGAGGCGGAGCAGAAATGGGTTGGCAGGTGCCCCCAATTACCTTGGCAGTGAAGTGTCCTGCCAGCTGGAATGCTGGGGGCTGGATATACCAGGGGCCCAAAGAAGAGGGATGAGCTGGAGGAGATTGTGCTGGAGGAGGTGCAGTGAGGGCCAGAGTGGGGACCCACTAGTGCTTGCCAGGGGATATGGATGCTGAGCACAGGTATCAACATGTGAGAGATGCTTTGGGCAGCAGGGAGAACTGCAGTGCTGTGATCACACTGTGACCCACCAGTGTCTGCTGAGATTCCTGGAGCCAGCTGTGCCTTCCTTGCTGCTGCCAAATTAACTCCCACCTGCTCAGTCAGCTTGAGGCCTCACTTGTCTGCTGTGGGTCACACACAGAGAAGCTTTGTCACTCAGGTGGCTGTCCTTCCATGTCATCCCTCGAGCTAGTGGTGACAGTCTGATAGGAATTCTGGTCCACTTCAGAAGGCCATGGAGGGTCTCATGGAAAGTGAGAGCCCAGTGCAGGGTGAAAGGAAGCTCATTGGTGACACCCTTGCTGCCAGTGGTGAGTGGGAGGTGAGGGGACGTGCTGGGAGCCTAGTCCCCTTTGTGGGGATCTCGCTTCCCTGCTCTGCTGCCACCTTACCTGTTCCTGGGTCTGCATCTCCAGCTGTAAGTTATTCCCCTGCTCCAAGCTCCTACCCTAAGCATTTCCACCAGGCACCCAGTGCCAACCCAGCTACTGAGAAAATTGCCACGAGTGCTGAACAAAATCTCAAAACAATGCTGGGGTCACTTTCTTTTTCCTTTTTGAGCCCTCCAATGTGTATGAATTCCGACCTTGCTGGCAATTCTTGGCTTGCCATGAAAGCCACTGTTCCAGTAGAAATTGGAGCATCAGCCTTTGTGGTATCTTCACCCCAGGAAGAATGGAACAAGAGGGAAGATGCTGGAGGCTAAATAGAGGCTGGAGCAGATGATTTGGAGGGCAGCAGAGAAAGCCCATGTATGACTTGAGTTTACCCATGCTTACTTAAAATAAAAAGCTGAGGCAAAGCCCTCTCCTCTTGCCTCATCCGTTCCTGTATCTTGAAGACCATCTTGAAGCAACACTATCCTCTGAATTGCCGATGAGGACGAACTTGTCCACAGCAGTAGATTCTTTCGCTGGGTTTTGAGGTACTTTTCTGGCACTACAAATCCCCCCCTCAATAAATCCACATAAACGAGGACCAAGTTATAAAAAAAAAATCTTTATTTCATGTACCAGGATTTTTTTTTGTAATTTTCTCTTTTTAAAATTTTTTTTCTTTTTAACAGTCTGAAAAAAACCCACGAAATAAAGAAAATGGAGGTTGGTTTCTTGGACTGGTTTGAGCTGGACATGAGCAACACCCTGGGGAAAAATTTCCCTGCCAGCCCTTGCCTCCTGCCCATGCTCTCCCGGCGCCCCCCTTGCACTCTCCCCTTCCCGCCTGGCCCCGGGCGCGCTCAGCCCTGTGAATGCTCCCCAGCTCCGAGCAGTGTTGGGTGCGGATGGAAACCCCAATGCCACCTTCCCTCTACGCTGGGATCTGGGGAACTGGCTTTAACTTGTTCCTCGGGGGGCATTGGTGGGGGTGGATGTCCCCTGTGAATCGTTCTGAAAGAGCTGGGGGGCCACGGGAGCAGTGTCAGCAGTGGGGTGGGGTCTGAACACGCAGCCAAGGCGTTCGCATCCACCTCTTGCCCTGTGATGCCGGTTTTGGGGGTGCCCCCGTCCCTCTGCTGCCCCCCGCCCTACCCCAGAGCGGGGAAGGGGGGATGAAGTAGCAGTGGGTCGGGGGGAGCGGGGAGGATCTGGCTGCTTTAAAGCAGAATCCCCGCTGGGACTTGGAGCGGGGACTGCGCAGCTCCTAAAACTGGAGCAGCAGGAATGGGGACGGAAAAAAGTCGAAAAGTGGGTCTGAGCTGCCGAAGGGCTCAGCGGCCCCATCCTGCAAACTCTCGGCTTTGTGCCTGCCCCGGGCGCTTATGCTTTCGGGGGGCAGCCCCAAAGGGGTCCTGTAGTCGCCCTGGGCTGGCCGGTGTCTG
>VXBI01011679.1:1860181-1912216 GCA_013397375.1 Toxostoma redivivum
TTATTAAACCTTTTTTTTTTTTTTTTTTTTTTTTTTTTTTTTTCTCTGCGTGTGTTTTTATTTACTGTGTCTGTTTGTTTTTTGCACTGTCACCGTTAACCCCAGGGTCCCCAGGGCTGGGGAAGTGTCCCCCCTGGGGACTCTGTGGAGGGTGACTTAGCATCAGCTCCTGCACTCCCTGGGGTCACTTTAAACCTCTATGGACCTGCGGAGGACAAGCAGATCCCCACGGATCCCAGGGGAATGGAGTGGATCCCCGTGGGTCTCGGGGGAACAGAGTGGGTCATGGCTAACTCCGGCGCCCAGGATCCTCCGTAAGTGGCCCAAGGACACCGAAGTCACTGGGAGCCGAACCCCCATTCCCTGTTCCCCAAGAAGCCTGTGCTGGGTTAAAGGTTAGTGGGAAACAAACTATAAAATAAAATAATAAAACTCCCAAAATCAAAAAAGCTGCCTCCTCCTCCTCTTCCTCCCACTTGATTTATTGTCATTTGTTATTTCTTGGTTCCCTTTTAGTTTTTTAATCTGTTTTTATTAAATGTTAAAATAATGGTACATGGGAAATCATGCATTTTCTTTTAAATTTATTTCTATTTTTTAAATCTCNTGTAGGTGGCGGTGGGGGTGGTGGTTGCCTTCAGCGGGTCCCTGGTCAGAGTGTACATCGAGATCTCTGTTGATGGGAGGGTGTTGAACCCTTTGATCCCGACGGGAGAGGCATCCCTGGAGTGTGAAGGCTCGGTGGAGCGGGAGCTGGAGCGACTGCGTCTCTGATAGCGGTACCGGTAGCTGGGGATGCGGGTGATGGCGGAGGACTGGAGGTAGTCCGTGGCACGAGCGTTGGCACGCAGCTGTTTGTGCCGGTCTATGAACATGTGGACAGCCAGCACTCCCACCATCTCGGCTATAATGAAGGACAGGGCCCCGAAATAGAAGGACCAGCCGTAGGAGTAGCTGTTCTTCTTGGAGTCACTCTTGGAGGGGTCTCCAGCATTGGCTGATATGTATACGATGATGCCAATTATATTACTCAGACCTGCAAGCCATCCGGCGGGGGAGAGAGAAGAAGATGTCAGGAAGGTCACACATGGCAGCGGTGGGGGCTGTGGAGTGGAATCCCTGCCCATTCCCTCCTGGATGGAGTTTTCCTTGGGAAACTCAGGCAAAACACTTCTCATGTGCCTGCTGCTTCCCTGGACTGCACTCCTGGTCCCTGAGAGATGTCAGACGTTAGGGAAACTCTCCCTCCATCAGCTCCCAAGCAGGAGGAAAGCCCCTGCCTGCCTGCCTCTGCTAGGCGAGCAGGCAGGATGGAGAAACACCCATGTGACGCTGCTTTCAGCCCGAATAAGACTTATCAGGGCTGGGAAATGCACACACTCCTGCCTAGGCAACTGCGCGCCTGCAGACATCCTGGCTGGGCAGGCCCCCAACCCCTGGATCCCAGCCCCGGGGCATCCCTTTACCTGCAGACACGAAGAAGATGCCGGCACTAAGGATGATGTTGTGTCGGGTTTTGTAGAACTCGCTGGCTGCAATGCAGAGTCCACCCATGAAAAGCAGAATCACACTCAGGATCGGGAAAATACTAGAGGCTCTAACAGCCCCTGCAGAGGAGAGAGGGAGGGCAGGGCAGAAAGAATAGCACAGGTGTGAGAGAGAGGAATCAGGGGCATGGAAATGGCACCGGAGTGAGGTGACGGGGGCACGCGAGCACGTTTTGTGGGCGGGGATGAAGGGGAGAGACAGAGGTCAGTGTGCCGTGGGGAGTAATTTAAGGAGAGATAAAGGCATTGGGGGATGGAGGGAGGGAGGGAGAGAGAAACAAAGTGTGTCAGAAAAAGAGAGTGGTCCAAAGCAACTTCCTATGCCCTGGACACTGCTGCTGCCACGAAGCTGGTGGTTCAGCACAGGGAGGCAGAGTGGGCTGTGGGGCTGGTGGCTAAGCTGGGAGCCTGCCTGCATTGTCTGTGCCCCCTCATACTGTCTTTTCCTCTGTTTTTGAGGGGACTGCAGGCTGGAGGGGGAGCCCAGGCACCATTCTGCTCTCCTTCTGCGGGGCTCTGCTGCTCAAGCCTGCACTTCAAAGAACAGCAACCCAAATGCTTCCTGCAGAGCTGCTCAATCTCGAATCCTCCCAAAAGGGCACGAGCATCTCAAGGAGATTTTTTTTTTTTTTTTAGGGCTGAGACGGAGCTTGTGGTGCCATGCACTGCTCTGCAGCTGCAGTGAGGACTGAGAAGAAAACGTCCCAGCCCTGTGTGCTGAAATGCTGGGCTTATCCTAGTGATTAAATGACTGGGCTCCTTCCAGAGAGCAGTGATGGGTTTGGATGTGCCAGCTCCCACACACGCACACTCTCCATCGGTCGATATGGGAAGAGCTCAGCCAGCAGAGGGCAATGGCATAGATGCACAGATGCACGTATAAGCTCATACGTGCATGCAAAACGTACCCCAAAGCTTCTGGGGGGCCTGACTCGTGTTCACACAGTGAAAGGCCAAGTCTGTATTACACACACCCACGCACACAGGCACGCACGCACACACCGCTCGTGGGTGGCTCAGTGGGAGCCAGCGCTCTGCCTCAGTCTTTGTTGCGAATATTCCTATTTTTTTTTAACTAGGAAGGCCTTCTCTCCTCCCTTCACAAGGGAAAATAAGCTGTTAAAGTGTGAAATGAAGCCTTGCTTGATAAAGAAAGGTATCAGACGGGCTGGTGCAATTCTGCTTGTGGAGCAAAGATCTGGAAGGGGGGATGAAAGCTAATCCTTCCTTGCCTGCAAGAATGAACCAAATGAAGCAAATGCAGGACTTTTTCCTAAGTGAGCAGAGACCCTGCTTCAAACATCCTGTTGGCCTCTGGATCCTTCTAGGCACAAGCAATCAGCTCTTTGAGGGGGGCCTAGCCCACTGCCTGTGCATAGGGAATGCAGAAGGCAGGGAGAAACCTCTCTTGCTTGCTTTCCAGCTCTGTCTGACTGTGTTTCAGGGAACAGGATAACAGTAATAACTATCTTAATAGCTTCTGGAAAACAAGGTGGCATTTGAGGATGGGAGGCTTAAATGACAGGAAGCAAACATCAAGCAGACACCCACTGTTGAGAGGGTTTCTAGGGGGATGCTTGGTCAGTTCTGCAACCTGGTCCTGACTACATCAGTTTTATCTGTGTCTTAATTCTGAAATTCACGTCTGTTGGGAGAACAGAAAGTTACTGGCTGACATGGGAAGCTGCAGGTGTCATGTGATGGAGAAGGGCAACAGCCTTCCTCAGCCTTTCAGGAGGACAATGCCAGTAAGAGAGGGGAGAATATCATCCAGTCTTCCTGGCTCCAGAGCCTATGGCCTAAAGAAAAGGGGCTGGTGATGTATGCTCCCTAAACTCATCTGTGTCTGCTAGCAAGGAAACACAGGGATGCTTCTGCTTCTTCTCTGATAACAGGCATTTGATTAAAAAAAATCCTAAGACACCTTATGTGGGTGGCTGGCAGAAATAATGGCTAAGCTGTTCTAGCCAGGCCATGGACACTGCCCCATCACTGTCCTGGTCCCCTGGGGCATGAGAGAATTGCCTACTCTGATACTGATAAATAACTTCCTATCTGTTCCTGATGGTGCTGCCAGGCATTGCCCATACAGAACACCCAGGCACTCCGGTTTGACAGAAGTTCTGGGAAGAAGCTGTTCAGTGGGGTCCCTCTCCAGGCAGGTCTAAGCCAGCAGAAATCTCAGTTCCCTCAGGAATGACCTTTTATTGACTTGCCAAATCCCTCTTTGAACCTGGTTCTTTCTTAAAAAGGGCTCTGCCCTGGGGACACTGTCAGGTCCTGACATTGGGCCAATTTTTGTCTTCAGATCTTGTTGCCTCTGAGGGAAAAAACCCATCCTTCTTGAGATGTTTGGCCCCTTCCCCCAACTCTTTTTTCTGAAGTACAATTGATGCTGCAAGCAGCTTCCTTGCTCCCAAGCAGCTCTACAAGGGCTGATTTACCCTTGGAGGCAGCCTGCAGACCTTTGGCATCCCTGTGAAAAACTGGATCAAACCCCCTTCAGCTCTGCTGTTCAGGGACCATGCAGCAATTAAGAGACCGGTGCTGCAGAAAGGCAGCTGGAATAAGCAATCTCTCTCGGTTATTTACAATTTACAGTGGATGAAGGACTGTTTGAGAAACCAAGAGGAAGCAGCATAAGATCTGCCTCTTTTCACATACAAATGAGCCTCACAGATCCTAAATTATCTCTCTCATCCCTGCCGCAGGGCTGGGTCTCCACATCTGGCTTGGAGCACACCCGAATGACAAGGAGCTATTCTGAAAGACTCCCGGTCTTTGGAAGCCTCTGATGATTAACCTTGGAAGGTCAAAAGCACTTATCTCAGATTTCTGTTAGAAGATCTCATGATGTCAAAAGACATTGGGCTTGTGGAGGCAGGGCAGGATAGCAAGGTGGAGACCTGAAAGGAGGTGTGTTCCCTGTTCAGCTGTGCTAAAGGAAGAATAAGTTCCTGCCTCTGGGGTGGGTAAAAATGCTGGCTGGGGAGGGCAGCCAGGCAGGGCAACACATGATGTGGATCTGTCCTGCTGGCCAAAGTGCTGCTGTACAAAGTGGTGTGAGCTTCATTCACACATCTCAGGCTGGATTTTGAGCTCAGGCTATGTTTCATTACAGACATGCCATGTGCCTAGAGTCCAGCACCTCTCCTAGGGGCTCTGGGTGAGCCTGGGTCTTTCCTTCAAAGGGCTCTGGCTGTCCTTATTCCTGCTTCCTGCTCCCATCACTGAAACTAGCAAAGACCAGATCTGCAGCCTCTGTAGGGAAGTGGTGTTGAGGGAAGGGTGAAGACAGCAGTAAGAGCTCCTCAGACAAAATCCAGCTAATTTCTTAAGTCTGGTGCCACTGGAGTATCAGATAAGGAAATATAAACTTCCTCTGCTTTAGGAGGACATGCACATACACGGACACACACACACACTGCCCCAGCTAGGCCAGTCTGACCTTAGGCCCAATCACAGATTTTCAGTGGATTTGAATTAAGACTCTGATTTTATATCACAATTAATTGCTGCTAATAAAAAAAAAGCCATTGGTTGTTACTGTGAGTTTGAATTTGCACTGTCTCATGGGCAAGTTCCCTGAGAGGTCAGAGTGGAGTTTTTTTAGGGGGTGGCAAGGCTCTGGGATTTCCACTGAGCCTCACAGGTCCCAGTGTGTCCACCACCCTGTGTTCAGAAAACAAAAGGCGCCCGACGCCAGAACCTACGAGCCATTGCAAAAAGAGCCTGTGGACTTACGGAGGAAATATTCTGCTGTATCGGCTTCATAATCTGCATCCTCAGGGAAGTGATCGATTTGCTTACACAGACCTTTAAAATTCCCTAGGGAACAAGAGAAAAAAAGAACAAATGAGAACACCAAAACCTGCCTTGCAGGAACAGCTGCCCTCTGCATCACCTTTTGTGCCCGCCTGCCTTCCTCCCAGGCAGCGTGCCCACTTGTGTGTGCATGCCTGGGAAATGCCCGGGGCCTCTCCTTGCACACTCGCACGTGTACCTCCCTCGTATTTGCACAGGAATGTGGGGTTTGCTGTCAGGATCCAGCCTGATGCCCAGCACTCTGCAGAGGAGAGCATCAGAAGCTCTGTGACTCCTGCTGCAGACAGGCAGGAGATCACTGCCTGGGAATGGGAGCCAGATACTCAAAGCACAGTACAGGTATCAGGGTCCCCTCCCTGAGCTACATCATCAGACCTCAATGTTTCCCCTGATGTGGCCTTGGTGGCTCCCAGCAGTGAGGGGATCAGGGCAGGATCACTAGGTATAGCTTGCCAAAGTATTTGTTTCTCTCAGCTGTGAATTTGCTGACCTTGCATTCTGTGGGCAGGATACATCCCTTTGTTCTGGTTTGGTGTGAGAACAAAAGCCCTCAATCTACTTTCTCCATATGACTGCTTGTTTTTTGCATACCTTTGTCAGGCCTCCTCTTGTGTCCTCTCACAGACTGAAGCTACAAGAAGCTCGGTGCAAGTGTGTATACACAGCTCAACAGCAAAACACCCTTGTGCTGGGGAAGCAAAATCTTCCACTGTAAGTGAGGGAACTTGGGCTGGACACAGTTCCATCAGGCTGGTGTATGTACACGGCCTTCTCCTAGTTTCAGTCATGGGGCACCCTTTTTCACATGCTCCATGACCAGCAAGGCCATCCCAGTAGGGGGCCAGTGAGATCTTCTAAGTCTTTTGTTAGCTTGGATGTCTACCAGACTCTTATTTTCATCACTCATATCTCCTCTCGACATCAGGAACACCACTCCAGAGAGGTACTCCTCAAGCCACATCATAATTTTCACCGTGACCATTGATAAATTAGTATCTCAAATGAGCAGGTTGTCCATTCTTGTTCAGGGTTGTCCATGTGAAAGACAATTTCATTATATCTCTTAGGGATTCCCACAATTTTTTTCTCCTACTTTCCATTTCATTTCTTTCTGGGCACTTGCACTGACTGGCCATTAACACAGAACTGATGGACACAATCTGTCTAGAAAGGAGAAATACATTGTCTGCATGAGGTGTATGGCAGGCATGGTGATCCCATGGGCCACCTCACCAGAGTTCAGCCAATGAAGTGGCTCAGGCTCATTGATCCCTCAGCAGAAGCATTTGGAGCCTAAGTCTGAAGAATGACAAATGCTGTGGCAACCTGGGTAAGCCTCCTGCCACCTTGACCTTGTACCCCGCTTCTGGACCAGCTGAGTGTGCAGGGCAAGGGGAAAATGAAGCCACCACACTTGAGGTTGTTGTCTCTGGGAAGAGCAACGAAGCTCTTCCAGACCAACCCTACCCAGGCTGAGACTGCAGTCACCATGTCAGGTCCCCAGTTATGTCTTGGAAGGTCTATTCCAGATGAATTTGAATGATCTTTCAGATATTTGTGAACAGATGGAAGAAAGACAAAGCTCAAAGGATTCTCCCTGAGTTTCTTCCTGAGGCCAAGCCTTGATGGATTAATGTTTGGGATGCTCTGGGAGGCAGTCCTGAGTAAATAGCTGAGTAAATGGAAGGCAGGTAGGTGGGTTCCTTTAGGTCAACCACCAAGTTTGGCTTCTTCTGCATCCATCTGTCTTGTGTCTGATGTCTCCAAGCTAGCTATTGCAATTAGCTACTCATTCGAAGAGTTTGCATGAAGAGACTAGAGACAGCAGAGAGGAGTGTGTGTATGCATTAAGAGGTAAGTAATAGGAGAAGAAAGTAGGAACAAAGCCTCTCTGTGTAGCTCTGACATATTATTCCCACACTGAATCTGTGGGTTATGAAAGATTACTAATCATCCATCCCCATTCCAGTTACCTTGTTCAAAAAGTGTCTGCTTCTGAGCCATGGCTCTTCTGGAAGGAAAGTTTCATAGCCAAGTAAATTGCCTTGGCACACTTGCACCCTGCTACTTGCCCACTAAAATCCCTATGAGGCAGGCAGATACACATGAAGGGGGTCCTTTCCCTTGCTTGCCCCTGGCTGCCTAGGGCCATCTGCCTGTGACAGATGAGCAGTTCCTCATCCTGGTCCTTTGGCTGTTATCACTGCTGTACAGTGCATGTGAACACTGGCACAGTCCGGGGCACTGGGGAGGTCTCCAGCTTCAGATTTCAGTTCCTTGCCCAGCAGATCCTGAACACTGAGTTCCTCCTGCCTGTACATGCTGGGGGAGCAGGCAGAACCTGCATACACCTCCCAGGTGATGTTCCTGGCACAGAGCCGGATCCTCTCAGTTGGAATCAGCCACGGAGGGAAGATGCAGTGCCTCTGGAAACCCCCTCATTATGTGACATCCTTTCCCTGCTTCCTTTTTTTCCCCTCTCCCCCGCTCTATTTCTTGATGAATTTGAGGCTGATTAATTCCTATGTAAAGAATTGAGCTGCTTGGGGAAGATGCTGCATCTGGTGCAGGCTGTCTTTTATATGGACTTGCGTAGGATAGCTGGTTAGAGGTTCAGTTGTGTATGGGCAGTCTGAGGCTTTTTGAAAATCTGCTCCTGGTGCTCAGTGTCCCAAAGGCTTTGCTGACCTGGCTCAGCAGGGTACTTGGCCATTGGAGTGTCCAGCCTTGGCTTGCTTAAAATGCTGCGACATTGTGGAGCTGCTCTTCTCCACAGGCTGATATGCTGTGCCACATTGATTCCCCTTCCTGGATCAACCCTACTGGGGTTCATGAGGGCAGCATTGATCCCACTTTAGCCCCTGCTTTGTCTGTGCTCAGCACAGAGTGCTGTGCGTTTGGATGCTGACTGTTTGCCTGTGCTACCACACCCTCTCCTCCAATGCCTCCTAGCTCCTCTGGGCGATGGATGGGGAAAGGATGCAGAATTTAGGTCATTAATGCGCTAACTGGGTATATAAGAGAACAAGATTCAGTTTTTGCTCTGCCACAGGCATGCTGTTAAAACCACTTCTCTCTGCCTCAGAGTCCCACCCTGTAAAATGGGGGTGACAGCACTCCTCTGCCTGGTGCCGTACGGGGACGTGTTAAACAGGGCATGGTGTGGGTGTGCTGGTGCCAGCAGCTCTGAAAGTGCATGGAGTAGGTGAGTGATAGATGGCAGCAGTTCCGAAACCTGCTTGGTGTGGGGAAGGCCTCGATGTCACTGCTTGTGCCAAGGTCACTCGGCAATTTTCTGATGGACATCTGTGGCCTGCTGAGATGGTACAGCAGCTTCCCTGGCACCTGTGCTGGTGGAAGCACAGAGGGGGATGGAGCAGCTCAGCAGTGCTGCTGAGGTCTGACACAACAGCCTTTTCTTGTGCTGTACGTGTGGTCCATGGAGCCAGGGATGGTGAGAGCCATGTGCCACCCTATAGTTAATACTACTGAACACCTGAGCAAGATCAAATCATTATGTGAGAGGGCATGTAGGGCTCTGAGAACCCCCCCAAGGAAGTAAGAGCAACATCTCCTCTCTACTTGAGCCCCTTTGCCCTTCCCATTCTTCCCAACTCAAGGTATTTCATGCTGTGAACCTTGAAACAGGGCATGTGTCTCTGTCTTCTTCCATACGCCTCTCTGAGAAACTTAAGCCACATGCTTCCACCTCCTCCCTGTAGCTCTCCCAGTGCAGTTTGGGCTCTCTCCTCATTCTTGATCATGTTCACCCATCAGATCTTTCTCCTGTTTCTCAGTCCCTCTCACTCATGACAGCCACCTCCCTCTCTCTGGCGTATCAGTGTGGGCATCCTCCAAGCTGCTGCTTTGGGGTGTGCAGGCTGCAAAGAAGGTGGGGACGAGCATCAGCCTGTCTCAGGACAGGAAGGCTGCAGATGCCTAGATTCATGGAAAATCACAGAGCAGTCCTCCCATCCCTTGTGTGTTACTGGGAGTCATTAGGCAAGATCACCACTGTTTGCTTGTTGCCAGCCCCAGCTTTGGAAAACGCAGTTTAAGAAAGCCAGGATTGGTGCAGTAGGCACTCCTCCAGTGCCTGGCCAAGGACAGAAGTTGCCCAGTTGGGTCATTAGGAGCAGAGAGAATCTCTCATACTGCCAAGAGGGACTAAATGTCTAAGATGCATGAAATTCAGTGTCAACTGTGCATTCATCTCTGAGAGAGACCTCCTCCAGTGTGTCAGGATCATTGTTTGGGTATAAGCTGTCTATCCAGGACAGCTGGCAGCCGCCAGCCCTGCTGCAGCAATACTCAGACTCAGCTATCCCTGATGAGAACCCAGCTCGGTATTGTTGGTGATACAGTTTATTTTTATGCTGCTTTGTGCAGCCCTGTCTCTTTCAGAAGTCTTGCTTGCCTGCAGAGTACTCTCCATTGCAAAATAGTAAGTTCCAAAGAATGAAAAGCTACTCCCTTCCTGAGAGGTAAGAACACTTTTAAATAGTCAGGACCATACATCTGAAAACTGCAAGCCAGAGGCAGAGGAAAAGACATCCAAAAGGAGAGAAGCAGACAAAGAGGGACGAGAACAGAAAGACCTGTTTTCCCAGAATGATTTGTGATATTTCCATTTATGGAGAAAAGCAATTCACTGAAAGCTTTTCTTCAGCCTCACTCACTAATTTAGCAGAGATTTTGGCATGATAGCTTCCAGAGAAATAAATAAAGGGGGCTGGTTATAGCTGTTGTCTCTAAAAGCTGAGAAAGATGGCTTGGTGTTGGCCAAGGATTCAGTATCACTTTCTGTCACACGCTCCCTGTATCATTTTAGGCAAGCCACTTACCCCCCCCCCGCCCACTCCATTCAAAATGGGAATAATGGTATTTCCCTGCCTCAGGAGACTAGGCTAAGGATATTTGTATTAAAAATATGAAAGTGATCAGACACTTGATCATTTGGGCCAGATAATTCTTCCCACCATTTAGTTCAAATGTAACTGCTCATTTTTCATGTGACCTCCCGTGCATGAAGGCTGTGCAAACATGACAGTTCCTGCAAGTTCCCACTTGTGCTGCCTGCCCTAGGAGTAAACTTCGGTGCGGGTTAAACTGTTTGCTATCTGTCCATGAAAGAGATACAAGAAATGGCACACGAAGGGCAGGTAGTCTAACACAAATGTTTCTGCTCCAGGATTCTGTTTCTGAGCAGTGTCCCTTTGGTACCAGGTGGTGAAGTGGGGCTCAGAGCCAGCCTCTGAGCCATGAAGACAAATTCCACAGCTACATGGCAAACTGCTGGCATGTCTTTCTTGCACACAAAAGGCTTCCAAACCAGGAGAGGAGGTTTGTGATCCCTGTCAAAAATTGACACTGGTGACACTGAGTTGTTAATGCCCAACCTGACATGACTGCAAGAGGAAGGAGTGAGGTTTCACGAAGTGACAAAGAGTGCAGGAAAAGCCTTTTGAAGGCATTTTGATTGCTCTCCTCCCTTCCAAGAATGAAGCACTTGAGAGCACATATGATTTTGGAGGATTTGGAGCTGATGAAAAGCGCAGTGGCAGGGAGCACAGACAGTGCTTGTGGGCAGCTGCCTTTACCCACCTGTGCTGACACTCCCAAAAGAAAGACTGGCCCTTCAAAAGGGCTCATTATCCCTCTCTGGGAATCTCTCTGTAGACAGCACCTTACAAAAATTAGGCCATCTTTTCACCTGCCTTAGTACGCAGGTTACAGGGTGTAGGGTTAAACCAGCAAATAGAGCACAAGGGATGGTCATTCTGGGGCTGCAGCAGGTGCTGCTCTTGCAGCTCTGACCTTGCACAGTGGCAGGGGATGCTGTGCTAGGGTAATACCTTTTGACCCAGCTGGGTACTTTCAAGACTAAAGAGTGCTCAGCTGTCATTAGGGACAAAGGGATTTTCCACTAAACAAGGTGAAGGTCAGTGGGGCAGTAAACGTGGTCTGTGGAGTTGAGCCTGGGACAATAGCAGAGATCCCATGGGGACTACAGACCATCGAGAATCTTGCCACCTTTCTGTCCAAATGCAATGTACCTGCTTTGATGTGGTCTTCTTCAATGCAAACACACAGCAATGCATATGTTAAAAATCCCAAAAAACCCCCTAGCAACATAATCAGTACATTGCATACATAATTCTCTCCCTGGGGAGAGGATAAAAGAACAAACCACATGCGACTGATATCAAACTCCATCACTCAATGTGCCACTGGAATTCATTCAGATATTGTGCAGAAGAAGCTTGTAAAATAACTGGTGCAAAATAGAAATTGAGCTTATAGTTATGAAAGAATATTTGCCCCTGCCTACAAGGTAGAACCATTATACCAGCTCTCCTCACCTTATTATTAATAATCATGTTTATTACAGCTGTTGTCAAGGATCAGATGATAAAGGGAGTTGCAGTAAAAATGTTACAAACACTGTCTTACAGGCCACTGCTGCCTTGATTAGCATGGAGGAAGAGGTGTATCACAGCACATTAGAAACGACCAAAGCTACAGCAGTAAAATGGCCTGAACATACTGGTTCTGAGGAGATTAATTTATTCAGGAGATGACTGATAAATAGGAAAAGAAATGCAGACACAGATGGGAGAAATAAGTGGGATAAGCCAGTATGGGGTAACACTCAGGGGAGGATGATGAGGTGGAAGGAGAGGGGTATAGAGAGCCACCAGTGAGCACGAGGCAGATTAGTCCCATCCAAACCAATACCGGGCTCCTGTTCTGCCTTTTTCAGCTCTTCTCCTCACTTGCTCTCTGCAGCCATCCCTGATAATCACTTGGCAAAGGAGAGGGGGCTCATGACAAAAGGATCATAGAGTTATTTAATTTGGAAAATATGTACAAGATCATCGACTCCATCCTTTGACTGATCACCATTGTGCCAACTTAACCAAAGCACTAAGTACCATGTCCAGTTGTTTCATGAACTCTTCTGAGGATGGTGACTCCACCACTTCCCTGGGCAGCCCTTTCCAATGCTTAACCGCCCTTTCAGTGCAATGACCACACATGTGCTGCTGAAGGTGACTCAGGTTCCTCCTGCAGAGCCTCAGTGGTGTGGGAGTGCAGGAGAGCCCATCCCACCCTGGTGTTGCCCGGATGGTGCCTTGCAGAGCTCTTGCGGCAGCCAAAGGGGCCCACGCTGTGCTAGGGCTGGACTCTGCACTGCTGTCAGCCTCGAACTGCTTTGCATTTTTCCTTGGAGGTGGCACCCTCTCCTCCTTCCCACCCTGCTCAATGCTGCTGCTGCTGCTGCTGCATGCTGCTAAGTAGCCCATAGACTGCCTCAGAGATGGCTACAGCTATTCTATGTACGTGGGTGGAGATGCAGTGGTAGCAAAACCTATTATTAAGATTATATGAAGATTTCCATTTATAAACACCCTCTCTTTACAGGATTGTAACTTTCAAAAATATCCTGGCTGTGGTTTGAAATTTCCCGTGCTTTGTTACAGGCAGAGAAGTGAGATTGGCTGGGAAAATTGGGCAAAGGCTCTTGAATGCATTTTGGTGCAAATGCAAATCCAGCATGTTTGAGCTTTACAAACTGAAACACTGTGAGTGGCTGGATTTCAGGGACCGCTAGACATCTGCCCAAGTCACAAATGAAAAATCTCAACACAGCAATAATAAAAATAATTTTAAAAATAATTTTTTGCAGACACCCAGTACTTCTTCCAGGGTAAACAAATGCCTGTGTTTTCTAGACTTCACCAGAATCAAACCTGGACTGAATTTCTTCTGAAAATAGTACTTAACACAAAAATGTAATAGGCTCATCTAAATCATTGAAAGCTGTGGATAACTGTGCTCCTCCTAATGTTCTATTTCTCACATTTGCCTTCTGCACTGACATTGCAAATAATTTTATATATATGTATGTAACAAATGCGTGATTTCATTTATATGTCAATGAAATAATTCAGTTTTTATAATGATATTTTTCTGTGTCATTCAGTGAAAGAGTAAAGCATGAACAATATTTATGGTTCCTCAGCAGAGAGATCAGAAACTATATCTACTGTTAGAGTGACTAGTGTCACTCTAGGAAGGAAAAATATATTAACTTTCTGGTTTATGAGCCCTGTACCAGTTTTCAGGTATATTAGCTGAGTTACTAGAAGTACTGCCTTTGCCCTGCAAGAAGAGACAGAACTAGATTTGAAATGAGCTGGGAACCAGAAATAGAATTGAGAAAAGGGCTTGTAAGTGGTTGTGCTCAGATGTGGTAGCATGATGTTGGGTTTCAAATTTGAAGAACATAACGTAAGTGCTGGACCTGCTGCGGTGGAGGGTGGAGAAATAAAGGCAGAAGCCGATCAGGATATGGAGAAAAGTCCAAGCAAAACAGGAAGGGCAAGTGAAAGAAGTAAAAAATTAGAGATGATTAAAAAAAAATCTATCAATTTGTAGCAAAACCACTTATATGTGTGTGTGTGTGTGTAACGAGCCAAATGTGACACTACAACTGTGAGCCGAGTGACAGGAAGGGTGATGCAATTATCTGCGGTGAGAGAGAAGTGATGTGCATAAGGTGTGGGAGGAGAGGAGATGCTCCATAGCTACTACAGGCAATCCCAAACCAAAGCTGCACATCCAGATGTGAGAGGAAGGAGGACACTAATGTAAGCCTGGATGGAAAGGGGTGAATGGGATGGAGGAAGTATTTAAGAGCTGGTCCTTCTGCTTTCTTTTTTTTTTTTTCATTTTCCCTATCAAGGCAACAATACTGTAACTAGGACAGTTTTTGCATATAGGGTTATAACATCAAACTCTCAGAAATCGGATCATGTAAACAACATCCTAGCTGGATGAGGACATGAACCATCTCCAATTTGGACTCAAAGACCCAGAGCTCAAATTGATTAATCTTTCTCCAGAAGTATGTAGAGGAAAACCACAGGCTAGAAAATTTCTGATTCAGTTCATCCTATCGTGTTGCATTTTTCTGCTCAGATGTAACTGTGTTGCTGATCTATGAGTGTGCATCAAAGGACAGAATCAGGCTCACCTTGTACTCTAGGTCACAGTTTAGATCAGTGATGAGACTGTAACTCTAGTGGTCACTGGAAGTAACTGTGCACAGACATGGATTAAACAGGCAAGAAAAGACATCAAACCAGCCCTCCTTACACAGTGAAAATTGTCCTGCACAACCTGGGATGAGCCACAAGCTGTGCATGCCTTGGTACAGATATGAACTGAGCCCCTAACTCAGCAGGAACCAGGGCCTGGCTACTCCCAAACCCCAAATCTTGAATCTTGCAATTGTAATGCTGTGTTCACAAGGCTTTTTGAATGCAATTTCCTTAGTCATTTTTAAATTATGAAGGAGGAGAAAAGGCACTTCAAATCTTTCATCTTCAACTCCACATTGCATTTGTCTCTGACATATCCAGCTGGATCTATAGGGAGACACTGTCCTCAGTTAAACTGGTGTAAATCTAGTGTGACTCTGAGTTTTTCCTTCAGCAGTTAGGGCCACAACCAAGAGAGGAATCAGGCTTGCAGCTGTTAATTAGCTTATGAAGTATGTGGTGTGCTTTAGGGTCCTTCAGGATGCAAAGCGCTATATAAAAATTATTATTAGTTACTAATAACAAAAATACCCAAGAACCCCAGGGAAATAATCCAAGGAATGGAATAAGCCAATGACAGAGGCAGCTTTTTAATCCATCCTCCCTCTTCTGCACCACTTAAGCTCTCCTCCCCCTTTCCCTCCGAGGCTCAGACACATGGAGGAAGGGAGAGCCCACCATCACACGTGTTTAGCAATTTGGCAGTCTCAGCGAGTCTCCTGTGTTCTCCCACACAACATCATCAGCCTGCAGTAGGAATTGTGAAATCTGTAGCAGAATTGACACCCAGCAGTAGAAATTTTGGGGAATAACAGTGTGTGGGAATTCCTCAGCCTGCCTTTCATGGAAAATTGCAACCCTGCCCAGTGGTCTTCAGGGCTTTTCATTTCATTGCCCTCCCTTCCTCTGGGAAAATGACTGAGAAGGGAGGCACTGCTTGCTTATCTTAAAGGTCTCTAAATGAGAACTGGGGCCCATTTGCTGTTGCCTGAGTGGGAGCGAGTGGCTCCACTGGAAATTCACAACCTGTTCTGGTCATTCCAGCCCAGGAGACAATTGTGAAGTCTATTTCAGGTGAGGAAATAGAACAAGAGAAGGGCTGGACTATCTCTAGTACTTTTTTACCCCAGGGAACCCAAAGCCCTTCATGCAACACTGACAGAGGTCCCCCAGCGTGGCAGCTCTGCAGATGAGTGTGGCAGCCATTACACGCTCACTGAGCGTGCACACACTTGCCCTTGGAGAGTGGAGGCGGCTTTGCCCAGGCAGGTAGTATTGGTTATCCCTTAGTCTGTTCAGGAAGTGCTCTGGGATTTTTGCTGTCCCTTTAGGCAGCCCACCAGAGATGGCCAGGAGGGAACTGGGCATAGGATTTCCTTGGCAGATAGCCCTGCTGAAGCCCTGCAGTGCTTCAGGATGAGCTGCAATGTGCAGGGCCATGAACTCATGGAGCTTTTCTGCCCTGTGTCCTTTATGCCCTGTAACGCACCACCTACAAATTAGAAAATGAAAGCCCTGAGGAAGAGGTCAGGACTTTCCAATTTTGCAATTTCCTCTGGCAGTCACTACGTCTTACCCTCCAGCACTAGTGTTTTGGGAGAAGCCCGACCCAGAACAGATACCCTGCTATGCTCTGGGGAACATGCTGGGATGAAGGGAATGTAAGTGTGCTGAAGCTCTTCAGGATATTCACTCCTGGTGAATCCAGTCCTGATCTGGACCTCACTCACAGAACTATCCAAAGCCTCCCAAATGTTCCTAAATCAACAAGGAATAAGAAACATGAGGGAAAACAGGGCAGGAATAGCAGAGGACTGATCTGATGTATAGCAAGCCCCTTCCTACCGACAGCTGAGGAGGAAGCCATTGGTCCTGAGCTAGCCACTTGCAGAAAGGGTTAGTAATTGCCAAGTCCCTGACTTGACAATGTCTTCAGGATAGGGACAACTTCCATTGCAGTCCCTTCCCAATCAGCCTGGATGCTGAATCCAAACATGGCTTAATATTGTTTCTTTCATTTCCCAGCTATACTAGGATTCAGGATTTGAAGAGTTGTATGGATTGCATGTATGGCTTCCTAAACATTTTAGTCTCGTACCTCCCTGTGCTTATTTAGGTGCAATTGCTGGCAAGGCAAGTATCCAGAGTAACAACCAGACTGGTCTGTGAAAGTTGTAGGAAAGCATTGCCCTCTGTGCTGAAAGAGCCAGGACACAGAGTTTGCTTTGTTACACACATTATGCTTATTTTTCACTTGGGTCACTGGAGTTCAGAAAATGTTCGTAAATACAGCTTATATCCCACAGGGCCATGCAGGGTTGCTGTGAGTCTGATCAAATTGCCTTAGCACAGCTATGCTGAGGCTCCCAATGTCTCCAAACAAGCTACTGCTGTTCTAACTTGCTGGTTTACTCATAATCCACAACAAACACTGGGTGTTAAAGTAGGTATTGCACAGATTTGATTTTAGGTCCCTTTTTATGCAGCTGAGCAAAAAACAAATGCCAAGACTTGCAAGTGTTGTTAGCTTTTAGAGGCTGCTATTAGAACATTAATTATTTTATTATTGTTTTTTCCTCAGGGTTGCGGGTACCCCAGTGATTTACAAGAAAACAAAGTGATTTGGCCCTCTCCTGAAGCTCTTACAACAAAAGTTAGACTTAAGCACAGCACTAGGCTTATTTAACAAGCAAACGGTGCCAGCAGGGTGTTTGGAAAAGGGAGGTTTATAGCAGCACAGGATCACGAGACATTTACAGTTGTGTGCATGTGTATATCCTGTTAGTTTATGCTGGCTTTTAAAAAGAAAACTGTAGAGGGGAAAGGTGTGCTAGATTTAGGGATGTGCCTGCAAGAAAAATGAGCAGAGGTCAATGAGGGAAGGATGATGTGGAAAGGGAAGGCTGAAGGGAAAGCTGCAAAGGAGGGGTGTGAATCTATCTGTAACACAGCCAGGGAAGGCATACGGGGGAGCAGGTACTGCCGCTCAGTCATAATAACAATTTGAAGCTTGACTGCAAGTCATGCTGCTCCACCAATATTTTTTCATCCACTGAGCACATTAATTTATTACAGAAGAGTCTGTAGGTGTGAGCTATGTGCTAAGGCTAATCTCTGAAGCGTTTTCAGCTACTCTACATGTAACATTACTCTTGCATCCCAGGGAGGAGGCTATTCATAATGGAATAAAATTTACTCACAATACTAGACTGGGGAATATTATTTCTAATGTGATCTGGGCCGATTACACTCAGTTAGAAACCTGAAAGGCCATTTCAGGGTTTTGAATCATGTCCAAGCAGGTACCAAGCCACCTTCTATGTCCTGGATTGTACTACCTGGAGACATATCCATCAGAGCTTCTTGTACCAAATTGTACCCCTGTATTCCCCACCTACACCACACATGGAATAATGTAGGTCTCAGAACTGAAACTTCCCTGCTTTAAAGTCTTTATCATGAGAATTTGTCTCCTAAGACTGCCAAAACCCAAATTCCTTTCATATTTGCCCACTTTTCCTTGGAAAATATGATCAGCTCTCCAATGGAATCACTGGTCTGAAGTACCAGCCCCTTTCTCAGTTTCTAATTTACTGCTATAGCTGCAGCAGTCTGTGAAGTAACAACAAAAGTTGTGCTGCATCTTAGATCTTAACCTCATTCTCTTACCTTTGAACTCAGTTGCCAGACAAGAAAAGTGCCAAGATCAAAGAACAGCAGCATCTCAGCCTCACTGTGTGTTTGTCTCTCCACGAGTAGATCCCTTTTTTTTGTCTGTACCACAGCCACTGCTGAAAGTCTTTCTTTCTTGAAGTTGGTCAGCATTTTTCAATGAAAATTTCTCAGAGGGGTGCAGGGACTTTAACCTAGTCACCCAGGGGAATAAAGTGAATACCTGAACTATTGGCTTAACGACAATTTCAGTGCATCTCACTTATGGTTTTGGTTTAAACAAAAAAAGGCATAAAAAACCTATCTTTTTCCCACCCCAGTGTAGAACAGGGAGTTTTATAAATCCAGAGCTTTGTGGGATGGGAAAGTAGTTGTCCATGTTTTTCCAGTCTGGTCTCTACATCTGCTTGACTTCATGTCAGCTACCACACACCTTACTCAGCATATGTTTGCAGCTTCTCTGTGGGTCCTGCTGGGACAGCTGTGGTGGCTGAAGACACAGCTGGCCAGCTGTCTCTTGGGCACCACTTGGCCACTTTACTTACAGTTGCCACACCTCAGTCTACCAGTCTGCTCCTTCAAATCTGACCTCTGAAATCCATTGTGCACCAAGACCTCTTGATCAGCGTGGCCTTGGAAGGTGCTAGCCTTGGTTTTGCTGAGCCAAAACTAGAGTCATGTAAACCTCAAACATAGAATTCAGTCTGTGCACTATTCTCTGGTCCAAACTGTCTCTTGTGGAGCCTTTTTTATTGAATGTCTAAATGAGTTTTGACCAAGCTGGAACGAAAACTGTGCAGGTTTTCCTCTTGTGACCTGACATAACAAATGGATTGTGAAAATGCCTCTTGAGAGTTGCCCTCCACTCCTCCTGAAGGGCTCCTCTTTTTCTGTAGTGCACTTCACAGTGCGCTGCGGAGCAGAGGCGATGGATACGTCAAAGAGAGAATGAACGACTTTGCCTAACCCCGGGATCCTGTAACAACCCCAGCATTGGAGATTCCCCTGCAGGGGGTGGGAGGGGTGGGGGTGTGGAGAGACAAGACAGCATTTCCTGACAAGCTGGAAGCCTTGTGTATAGAATACCTGTGGAGACTGGCAGGGAAAGCAAGCAAGCTGGGACTGGATGCTTTCCAAGCATCAGAGCAAAACTGAGTCTCTCAGTGGAGGATGCTAAATTTTGACAACGGGAAAGAAACAGACAAGGGGTGAGTGGGAGGGGAAAGCCTTTCCCTGATAATGCTGTCTGCTTGTAGCTTTAAGCATTATTATGTCTTTCTATGTGCCATCATGTACAAACATTATACTGGCAACTAAACAGGCAGAATTTTGTCCCCAAGATTTTGCAATACAAAGACCCCAGCATGTGGGGCACTTGCAGCAAGTGAGGACACCCAGCTCTTCAGAAGCTCAGCAGCCATTAGGCAGTAGCTACAAGGCCTGGATCCTGGTCCTGATGAGGTCAGTGGGAAACAGTGGGAACAAAATTAGGCCTGAGACTTGCAGGATGGAATGAGGGATGGAAGTGCCTGAGAAAGGTCACAGGCTGAGTTACAGCATGTTCATATCTTGTTTGCTCCTGGCTTTAGCTGGGTATCTCTGAATCATTCCTCATTCCAAAGATGTAATATAGTAAACAAAGTTAATAGTCAGAAGGGGCAAAGCTTGCCAAGGGCATAGGAGAAGTAGAAGTCATTAATGCAGGGAGACTAACTGCAGTAAATGAGTCCTGAGGGCAGGCACAAGAGAGGTGAAAAAGGTCGTGCAGTGGAAGGAGGGAAGAGGACAGCAGGAGAGGAGGAGCAGAGTCATTGCTGCAGGGCAATGAGGGGGGCTGGGGAGGGGCAGATGTGCTGAGTGAGCAATGAGTAGCATGGGAGAGGAGACAGGGAGCAAGCTCCAAGAAAGCCACGTGAGGCCTTGAAGATGAAATGAGAACTGAACTTTGATGTATAAGGAGTCTGGAAGTCAGCACAGGGATTCAAGAAGAGGAAATGACACAAGTGGAACAGCAGGTAAGGAAAAGATAATGTAACTGCTGCATGCTGGGTGTTTTAGTGTGAGTATTAAGCCTCCCCTGCAGTCCTGCTGGGCCTCTCTGGCTCTGAGAATTGAGCGGGTTTGTGCTTTCGTGATCTGGTCTAAATAGCTGGGTAAAACATTTTCCCTATATTGCTTTTGCCAATCAAATCATCTGCACATCAATCCGCTAATCAATCATCCACACATCAGGCGTGTTCATTCGTAAGGGAAGGCAGTGGCAGGGAGAGAGCTGTCTGTGAGTGATGGGATGGGTGCCACCAGAGCAGCAGAACAGTGTCACTGAGGGGCTGAGGATCTCCCATCACAGCCTGCAAGTTGTAGGGTGCAGAGCATTTCTACAGAGAGAAAAGTTGGGGAATTTCCTCCAGTCTCATGACTTCCTCAAAAGTTGATCAAGGGAATAATCCCAGCAGTAGACCATTTCCCACAGTGTGGGTTCCAAAGAAGATAAATACCACTGTCTCTGTTGTTTATTGCATCTTCCCTAGGTCATGTCTTGGGTATTTATGTCATGTCTTGTCAAGGGTGTTTCCTGCAGGACAAGAAACATTCCTGTTCCTGTGGCTTCTTCTGGGAGAAGCTTCATGTCCCATCTCTGAAACCCTGAGTAGATTCTATGTGGTTTTATTTTAAACAGCTCATCTCTCCATTCAATTTTGAAACAATTTTCTACATATGAATTTCTATTTTCTTACCTTCCATGATCTTTTAGACTTCTTAGTTTTTAGCTTATTGTCGCAGCTCTGGGGACTTTTTTCCTGCTGCCCCTTCCTCTTTCTTTTCCTTCTTTCTCAACTATTGGCGTGCAGTTTCTCAACTTCAGTTTCCTGATCTCTGGGACTCAGTCCTGATAAAACCAACTTTTCCCGCCCCACCCAGTGCTGCCTTGCTTAATTTGCACCGATCCCTGTTGTCTCTTAATCTCAGAATTACACTAAACCTTTGATGCCCTTCAAGCATTTTCCTCATATGCATATTAGTGCTCATCTGCAGTTTGACTGGCTCCCTCCTTTCATCTCTCTGTCCATTATGGCAATACCTGCAGTGTTGAGTTAACCTCCATTTCTGTCCACCATCTGCATTAAAAACCAAACCCAAATCTAAACAAAATCTATTACTTCAAGATCTTCTTCAGGATGATTTATCAAGTCTCTGATGGTCAATTGTTTGGGTTATACTTTCAGGAACAGCAGTGTGAATCCGTCCTTCATATCTACCGGGAGACTTAGGCCAGCTTATCAAGGATAGTCTTGTTATTCCTTCCTTGTTTCTCAAGTTGTATTAGCCCTTCCTCCTTGTTTCTCTGACACTGCTATTATTCCCAGCACACCCATGTTGTCTTCATCTCTTAGCTCTTTTCCAGACAATATACTTTTTTATCTTTCAGTCACAGATTTCCCTGATTTATATTGTTTAGACTTAACAGCCCCCTTTCCTGAGCCTTTCTCATGCCTTTCCTCCTAGTCTCTTTGCAGCCCTGGAAACATCTGCCATAATTCAGTTGCTCAAGAAAACAACTACTTCTCTTGACCCTGGTACCTCTCATCATTTATGCCTATCTCCTCACTCTGTCTTTTTACTTTACTCCAGTTTCTAGTAATTCCATAGCTTCTGGTACTCTGCTCAGCTCTTTGAAAAGAAGCCATTATCTGCTGTGTCCTCGGGCTCCTCCATCGACGCTGCCGTTCCACTTAACAAGCACCCAGAGCTTCTTATTCTTCATAGAGCACTTAAGAGAGTCACTCCCTGCTATCTCTCCTACATGACTGTCCTCATCCATTTTCACTCTAGGTTCATGCAGACCGCAGTGCAAGAATCTAATGATCTCTCTGCTAATGATGCCTGGTCCCATTTCTTTTTTTTTACCTCGTGGCAGCCTTGTGAAATGGTTGCCCACTCCATCTGTCTCAAGGTATTCATTGTGATGAAGGTACTGTCGTTTCTTAGCAACTGCTCAACTTTCAAGTGGTTCTTTGGATGGGGATGCCTCTTCTGTGCTGGGATCCCTTCCCCAAGAATAAATGGTGCTTTTAATCCTCTTTTTTTCCTTATAAAAATTATAATCATACCTAATATTCATACTGCTCTTCACTCGTAGAGCTCAAAGTATTTTGCAAAATCAGTAAGCATTGTTTTCTCCATTGTAGAGACAGAAAAGCTGAGTCACAGAGAGACACTAGAGCCAATATTTTCATGTGTTCATTCATTTTATGCATCTTCATTTCTGGGAACCCAGTCTGAAATAACTTAACCTAATTGCTTTGCTGTAGGACATGAAAGGGAGCAGTAGGTCTTGAGCACCTTTGAAAAATACAGAATAGAACAGTAGGTGCAAAATATCTCAGATGAGGCACAGAGAACTGAGTACCTATGAAAATGTAGTTGTATACCATCTGATCAAGACCAAAAAGACCTCCCTTACTTCTGATATCAGAGCCAGAGACCTCCATTCATGAATCTACTGCTGCTTCAGGGTCTTCTTTCTGCCTTAAGTGGTAGAGAGATGTGATGGTGCAAAGCATCAGGGTATTTTAGAAGTTTCAGAGTAACTCTTTGTACTGTGACATACCCATATCTCCTCAGTTTTGTTTTTGTTCTTTTTTGTTTTTCTGTGAGGAAAGTAGAAAACAACATTGTCCTACAAGAACTGGTGAAGTAGTAGCTGGACTTAATATTGAAATGGTGGAAACCGGTTCAAAATTATTATCACCCAGCAAAGATTTCACCCTGGACTTCTTCTAGATTCTAGATGAGCTCATTAAATATTTGGTTCTTCTAACTGCCTCTTCTCCTTCTTTCCTTCTGGCCAGTGAGTCTATCTCAGATCTAAGCAATCTTTTCCACTGAGACTAGAAAGTATGTTCCTGCAGAGTGTCAGCTTCAACAAACTGCCATTCACAGACAAAAAATGTGTTTCACTAAAAAATTTCTGTGAGCTGTATGGACCACGTAAATGTCAATAGTACTCAAATACACACAGTTTTATAACTGCATTGGCTTGTCCCTGCTTATCTGCAGTCTTTCTTGCATAAGAAAGTTTCTGGATTTGTATCAGTTTTTCTCCGTTAACTTCTTCATGGGTAGAATAGTTCCTCTTAATCTAAAATGCTTCAAATAATCAATATCACTTTTCTGTCCCTGTTTGAAACCCAATTTGCTTATGTTATGTGATGGTTGATGAACAACTCAACGTGAGCCATCAGTGTGCGGTCTCAGCATAGAAAGTCAAAGGAATCCTGGGCTGCATCAACAGGAATGTGGCCAGCAAGGCAAGGGAGGGGATTCTCCCCCTCTACTCTGCTCTTGTGACTATCCCACCTAGAGTGCTGTGTACAGTTCTTGTGTCCTCAGCACAGGAAAAACATGTTGGAGCAAGTCCAGAGGGGGCCATGAAGTTGGTAAGAGGACTGGAGCACTTCTCCTACAAAGACAGGCTGAAGAAGTTGAGGCTGTTCAGCCTGGAGAAGACAAGGTTATGTTGAGACCTCATTCATTTTTTTCAAATCCCTCTCCTTTATTTTCCAATCTGGTTTGTTCCAGTCTGTGCTATTACACGAATTTCTCTGCTATCAGGGGCTTCCTCAGCTCCAGCTCCAGTTGTTGACATGTCTTTTTCCAATACTGCTTCCTTTGCCTGGACTAACATTTCTCTCTGCTTTTTGAACTCAGTCTCTCTCTCCCTCCCTCCCTCTCTCCCCCCCAGCCCCATCTTGATTTGAATTGAAACAGATTTGCTTTTCAATTTTTTTTAAACTTTAGTCCTGGGTTTTCCCCTGTGAAGCCAAGCCAACCTGTGTTTTTCTAGCACTCGGTTCAAATGTTACAAAATACAGGATTGGTAAGTAATATAAAACTGCAGTTCCATGCATAATCAACAGAAAGTCCTTATTTCTTTTGAAGAGCCTGGGAGATACCCACTTCCTCAAAACCATTAACAGTCTCTCCCATGTGTTTTCAAATTATTGAAAGAATGTAATAGCTTCCCTTAATTTGTTTGTTGATTGACTTTTTTTTTTGACAGCACAAGTGCAATTCAACACTGACTTGTTTGCTAATCTGTTTGTGCTAGCATGGCTTCAGGTATATGAGATGTGAATTTCAGCTATTTCCTAACTGGATACATGTACTCTATGACTTTTATCCTATGTCATCAACTGAAAATGGAAAATATTTGGGTTTCCAGCTCACCAACAAAAGAAAGAATGTAACAAAAATATGCCCAAAAATCCCAATCCTTTTGCAGCTTTTCCCTTGGACAAAAATTTCCAGTAACAATTTGGTAGTTGCTTTAACTCACTAGTAGTAGTGTCTCATCAGAGTGAATACTTTTTGGTTACAGATTCAACATTTGCTTTTTACAAACATGTTCACGTAAATGTTGCTATTTGAGGGAAAATCCATGCCAGTAAATATGTTTCTGGAACAGTCACAGAAGGCAGACAAATGGAGTGGGAGCACAATTGAAGCTAATTTGTTTGAAGTCAACTGAATGATCATACACAAATATTTTGTGTGATATTTACTAAAACCTATGTTTTTGCCCATCTGATGACAACTATGTAATTTCTGCAAAGTAAAACAGGTGCATGAGAGCCTAACCTGTCCCTTCAAATGCTAGGAGTTTACCATCGTTGGGAGATGTACCATGATGAGTTTTGTTTAAAGGGTAGTCTTAGAGGTTAATCTTAAAATTCAGGTCACACACACTTTTCACTCCAAATGCCTGTATACACTCAGCCAAAGTTTGACTGCATCCTCAGAACCCTTCTTTGATGAAGAAAATGTGACTGCAGAATCAATACTTTAAGGTTAATGACAGGTAGAGGGTATGAATAGCTCCCTTCTATTGGTGGAAATATATCAGCTGTCGCAATTATTGGTCTGTTCAGCTATGTTTCTCTCCTTGGCTGCCACAGGAATGCTACTGTTGTAACACAGGATAATCTTACAGGTGCTATTAAGGAGCACCGTATTTCTATCCTGCTTATTGGACAGCAAGGGGCAAATGTGGAAGAGTCCAGCAGTAGTTAAGGTGGTTTAAGCTGTATAAATTATATGCTGGCAGGACAGAGAGAAAGCCACATTACAGCAGCTCACACTGCTTTGGATTCACTCAGTTCAAGCTGTGAACGCAACCAAATGTATACATTTTGCTGGCATTTTTATTGGTTATAGACTTCCATCTTTTCCATCCAAGCCAGTGGAACAGGTCACGCAGCTTGCAGGGTTAAAAGCCTTTGCTCCTGAGTGGAGAAGTCCTGGAATTATACCCTAGATGTTTTATGCAGTGAAATGGCTGCAGCACAAAGTAATGGCTGTGGATAAATAAAGTTGGTATTGGAAATGTATGTTGCAAACATCTGATGAACTGTTCAAGAGAGAGATGACAGAGATGACAGTGTCGTCACATCTAGCTCTGGATCAATCATGCTACTGTACACTATTACATGCCTAACATATAGATTATAAGCCAGCTATGAACTGATGAGCAGCTCTGGAATCACACATATTCCAAAAAGAGCAAACCACCAAGTGCTCATCATGGTGCATACTGATGAATATGAGCGAAAAAATCTGGGCCTATTTGCAGAGCCTTATGACCAGGTTCCTCTGCTACACAGCATTAGGGTTGGAATACATCATCTCTAACATAGTCCCATTTCCTAGCTGGCCTAAGAAGCCAGCTCCAGGCAAGTGGGATTAACAACACACTGATACACACACGTGCAAGGAATTAATGGAGGTGACAGTAAAGAGGAGATGCCTGTGATCAGTGCAGCTACTGCTATGTCAAAGGGGAAACTTTCTGATCATACAAGAAGCCCAAGCTGTTACTAGGGGTCTGCACAAAGCTGTTTGTAGCTTCAAGTCTGCAGCATCACTGTGCAGTACCCAGAGGTACAACTTCCCCAGGAGCTCAGAGTTTGGACCAGCTCCTCTGGCTTCAGGTTTGACTGCCCTGACCAGGCTGATCCAGTGAGCAGCCTAAAGCCTGTTTCGTATGTTTGTCTAACACATATCACAGTAGGAGGTACTGCTTTATGAAATACCATTTCTAATTGCAACCTAGGGTTTTCCAGACCAGTGGCATTAGCTGACAGACGTTCACATGGTCCCAGATTGCCTTTTACTGTATTTCTCATCCTCTCATTTATCCAATAGACCATTGAACTATTGAGCAGCTCTGGCTGACACAGTTTTGCAGCTCTGAGACCTATAGCACATGATCCTCAGTATATGAGGACTATGATCTCTTGTCACATTAAGGGAAAAAAAGGGTAGTTTTTGTCTAAAAACAGCTGAATTGGTTGGTGTTCCTGTTAAAACTTGTGTCTACTTGGCACTGCATGATGAGAGTCCTTGAGCTGTTGTGCAATTTCCCGAGTAATGAGCCAAATAAATGAGATTTCAGAGGAATATTTTTTCTTTGCTCTTCCTGACAGGGCATTATATCTCAGAGGAGGAGTTGAAATCTGGTAGCATCCATGCTGACCAGAGACAACTTCACTGCCACTGCTCCAGGACTCTGAGGATGCACTATGATACGGTGATTTATCCAGCCCAACCCTTTGCTAACAGTAAGCAGTAAGTTCTTGTTTCATGCACAGAAGCCTGTAAGAGTTAGCTCACAAAGAGAAGTCCACCCATCCCCAGGACAGAGGGGAGCCCCCTGTGCATTTGACTTCAGGGACTAGAAACAGTGTGTGTGGGATTTCACCAGCTGGTGCAGAGAGGCATCAGACATGTTCCCACGGGTTCAGAGCCTTCAATTTGCACACAGCGAGCTCCCAAGGAGCTTTATTCTGCAGAGCACATTTTCCTACATCTCTTACTCTCTGGCTACTCTCTTGTTACTGTGATAAGGTAGATGAAACACTGCTATCTCTTTTCTTGTGTGCACAAACTAGGAAAAGCCATACAAGATGCTTCCTTCGGCTTTCTTACAAATATGTGGCCCAAGCAAGGCTTACAGCTTGTATTGATTTGACATCCAAGATGGGCTATTTTTAGTTCTTGATCGGTGTCCACTGAGGACTGCCAGAGTGAGGAGATGGGATAAGTCTCAAAGATGTGATGCACAAACCACTAAGATGGAAGTATAAATTTTTGAAAACCCATATGTCTCTGGAACTTTGGACATAGCTGTTCTTCAGTGATATACCACATTCACTCAGAGTTCTGCTGGGATGTGATATCCACAAAGCCTGGCCACAGCTGAGTAAAACCCTGAGCAAACCAGCCTGGCCTCACAGTTGACCCTGCTTTTGAGCAGCAGCTTGGACTAGAGAATTTGTGAGGTTCCTTCCCACCTGAATGCTCCAGTTATCCTGTGATTCAAACTCAAATACCACAAACACCCCACTCAAACACAAATGTCTGACCAACCTTTTCTTTACCAATACCCCTTGAGCTATGTCTAGAGGGTGTATATAAACAAGCACAACTGGAGGTGAGAGTCAGTGCTATGCCATTGCAAAGCCTGGAAACAGTGATTCAATACATACACAACATGGTAATGAAAACCTATGGAACAACTCTAAAATTTCACTCTACCACAGGATCCAGCTGCTGGAATTTGTGTTATAACTAGAATTTAAAAGGAGAAAAGGAATCAGATTGAAAAAAAAATATAGAGGGAAAACCAGACTTTCTCAAATTGGCAACATGTTGACAGATTTCTGTCAGTGGAACATATATTAAAGGAAGCTTCCATGCTAGTCTAAACATAGGAAATGGATGAGTGCTCCAACAGATCCACCCATTGCTGGTCATGACATTCTTTAGAACAGGTTAAGTCTCTGAGAACATTCTGGGATTGAAGCCCAGGCTTCACCCAAGATTTATGATGCATCATTATTATTATTATTATTATTCAGCTTGGGTTGACCACAGATCTCACCACATTTGAGAAGAGCAGGAAAATTGGAATCCCAGAAACCCAGTGAAACAATCTCAACAGCCAAAAACAATGCACTTCACTGCATGTTGCTGCATTCTGATGGGAAGTAAAAAAACCAGCTTGTAGTTTGCATGAAAGTGCAGCAAGAATCCAAAATCTATTGACTTCTAAAACCACCAGTAAGCCCCAGTTCTTCACCTATCCAGCCTGGGGCATAAATGGAGTCATATTTCTGTGCATGAACTTACTGTAGAAGACAGAATTGGGATTATCAGTTTTGTCCCTTCTCCAGTGGAGCTTGTACAAGTTCATTCCATTACTGCACTGATGAGACTGGTGCAGGCAATGAGGTCATGGCTGCAGTTACCTTGGACCTTCGAGGGTCTCTGGGGAATCATAGCCCTTTTCTCTAGGAATGCAGCTGCACACTTTCAACCTGCATTTATCTTACAAAGCAGTGTGTCTCAATTTGAAATTCTGCACAACAGGATTCCTCATAATGGACTTGACAAATCTGGGGCAGTGCACAGAAAATCTCCCTTCAAGGGAACAGGTTCAGGTGCACCGACACTGATTTTCACTCTTCAGCAGATGGAAGGCTATTTAGAGGTGGAACACTGAAGATGGCATTATTTGCCAAGACTTGCATTCCAGAGTTTAAAGAAAGGATCTGCCAAACAGAGAGGTTATGCTGATGAGAAACTCCAGACCACCCCAACTCCATTGCATCAGGAGGACTGAATGATCAGTGACCTTGAGCAGATACTTCTCTAATGGGGGTAGAGGCCATCGGGAAGACTTTTTGTACCTGTGGAATGTGTCCAAGGAGAGATATGAGGTGTATCTAAGGAAAGAATCTAAGACAAAACAAGAAAGTGTACAGCATCTGGAAAGGGGTAGCACTGGCTAACCTGACAAACTTGTTTGTATGTGCATGGTGAAGCCTGAAGATGAGCTGCCAGGGATGGCTGAGCACATTCTCTCCCTGAGGATTTCTGGATGGGATTCTCAGACTGGGATCTGTCTCCCTGTGAACTCACTGAAGCATACACCAGTTCCAGACTGTGTTGCCATGCTCAGTAGCTTGTGGGAGAGGAATAAAGATAGTCTTGCAAGGCGGGACTTAAGAGCTTACTATGAGAACTGGGGCATGTCAGGAGCTTCACTCCTCTGCTGCAATGAGAGAAATGTCCCAGGCAGGAGTAGAGTCCCAAGGATGGGGTGTATGACATACAGAATAAAGTTAAGGTGCTAAGATGGCCATACTTCAACTTCTGATGAGTGGCAAAAGGAGAAGGATGAACAGGCTCTTCCTTTTTTTGTCCTATCCAGCCTCTAAGGCTGCTGTGGTATTGCTAACTCACTGTGTTAGAATATGCTTGTTAACACTCCATGGAGTTAACAAGAGGAGTCAGAGCACATTTGGGAAAAGATAGAGAGTATGGAAAAATCTTGGAAGGAAAGCCAAGGACAAGCAGATACAGTCATGATGCTTTGGCCAGGAGTATATTGTATAATACTTCCGAGTTGCCCATAAAGTCAAGATCCTGGCAGAAGGTGGATCTGGATGCTAACTCAGCATTTGTATGCTATGAGGAGAATACCATGGGGACTCAGTCCATTTTCCTCATTGAAATGATCAACTCAAGTGAATTAACTTGGTTTCCAGCTCATCCAACCTTAATCATCCTCCTTTGAAGTTCTTCTTCCTCATTCATGCTGTAATGGTGCCCTATATAAAAAAGCCAATGTGTCTCAAAGGCAGCTGGAGTACAAACCACAGAAGGGACATGGAGGCCTTTTATCCAAGACAGACCTACACTGAAAATTAATCCTGGTTTTGGACACAGTAATAGCTCTCAGATTAGAGAGACAGAAGAAGGTAGCATGGCTGGACTACTAACTATGCCTCTGCTTGCTGCCCTTGAAAGGGACTGATTCAGAGGACTTTGTTCAGCCAGACTAAAATACTTGTTGAGTTAGAGGAAGGTAGAAAACCTTGTTCTGATATTACATAAGCACATCATGCAACTTAAACTGAGGGATCAGTTCAACTCTGTAACTCTGAGCAAGCATAACTGTAGTGAAATAAAATTGTTACCAGAAGGAGTAAGAAGGGGTTTAGAGACTGACTTTTCTGTCATATCTCTCGGGAAGAAAATCTCAATGAAAGCCACCAGTATTAATGAAAGCCAATTGGAACTTGATAGGAATTATTTTGCTATTTTGTCAGCGTTGGTTGGAACACAGGGATTTAGGAAGATTTCCTTTGTAGAAGCACATCTAGGAACACTGTGCTGTCTCCTCTGAGCTGTGAGATGCACCAGCCTTTGGGAATTTGTATTTCTCTCAGGATCTGGTTTGTATGCAGCTTTTCAGATTTTCATTGAAAACCAACAAACCCACATTACTGGCATCTGTTAACGGAATGAGAACACACAAGCCTAGACCCAAATCCTACCTACATGCCATGAAGGAACTAGAAGGATAGAAGGGAAATTCAGGTTGCCTGGAATCGCTGTGCCTCTTCTAAAAATTGTCCCCATAAACAAACACCTTATTATATGGGGTAAACTGCCAAATCCCAGAGAACAGGCTTCAGAAAAGTCCTTCTCAGGTTATTAAACATGTCCTATCAAAGAAATAGCAAATGTGAAAGTGGCCTTTGTTTCCTACAGTCATGATGGGTCTAGGGACTGGAGTGGTGAGGGGGCACGGTAAGAGGGGACCGGCACAACACGTAGGGGTCTCAGAAAATGGAGAGTGCTACAGTTGAGTCATTTCCTAACTGCATTTTCTGGTATAGCACTTGGCTCTGACCAGAGCATTTAATTGCTTTTTATTGGAAGCACACAAACATTCTCTCCCATTTGAAAGGAAGGAGAGGGAAGAGCTCAGCTGCAGCGAAGAATAGAGAAATCAGAGTGTGAGGGAGGGAGCTGTGAAGAAAAGAGCAGGTATAGTGCATGTCCGATGAGGTCCATCTGTTCCTCATTAACCAGATGTCTCCCACCCACCTCCTGAAGTGCCATTGACTGCGTATTGTCAGGACAAGAAGGGGATAACAATGCCACCATGGTGCAGACATTCATACACCAACAGGAGTCCTGCCATGCAGCCATCCCTCCCTCTACTACCCTTCCAGATTGGATGCCAAGTCCCTCTTTTTCATAATCAGCTTTTAAACAGTTACATCCTCATAAAGCTTTTTGCATTGCAATTGCCATGTGTTTCATCCTCCTTTGAAAATGGCAAGTTATTTCAGCCCACTTTACCAGAATCAGACCTTACTTCCTGTGTGTCACGACTTCCTGCAGCATTTAAAAGAGAGAGAAGTGAATCCTTGCTTTAAAAAGTGATTTCTGCTTGCCAAACTTCATCATTTTAAGAGTCAGAGAGTCCTTGGATTCACACCTGTATCCAAAGTACAGCAGTAGATTTATGGACAATTCAACCTACTAAGAATTATTTAGAAATGCAGGAAGAAGAATAAATTACTTTCTCTATGTTGTTGGCCAAGGATCATTTATAATAAGAGCTCATCAAATCATCCTACTCCAAAGGTGATCTGTGCAGAGGTCCATGTGTTGGCATGTCAGCCCACACAGGAAAACTCTGTCTTTTACTCTCTAGGCTGTATTCACAGCCTGTTCATGGCAAGTCTTCCTTTACCTCCATATCCCTGATGAAAGCAAAGCACTCTGTCCTCAACCCTCTAAATCATTCCACAGCACAGCTCATAAATTGTAGTGTGCAAATGGACCATCTGCTGAGCTACAGCCACAGATAATGTGATGCTTCCCCCTATTTTCTTTTGTAAAAGCATGCAGGCTATGCTGTGCACTGGGCCCCTGACTCACATAACAGCCAGAAAATAGCCTATGTCTTAATCTTGTAATTTTGCACCAAGCTCCTGCACACTGAACTTGAATGGCTGGAGGAGATCTGGGTGGGCATGTGTCCTCCAAAAGCAGCAGCTCTGAGCAATTGCCAGATGAGCAGCTGAAGGCCTCAAGAGCTTGTTGAGATAAATATCTGTACCTCTTTCAGAGTCATTGTACTTAGTGAGCCTGACACGCTGCTAGATTAGCACCAGGTTTAAATGCCTGTTGAACAGTTGGTGCTGAGCCTTATGTTGATGTGAGACCTCTGCATGAGCTGCGCACTCTCCTTGATGTCACGGTGCTGTTACATTGCTGCAACTACGAGAGTAACTCCAGTGTAGATTCCTGCTCACTGTGAGGCAAAAGAGTCCTTCATGTATTGACAGCAGTTGGTCCTTGAACCCTGGTGGGTGATGACTGAGACTGCATGCAGGGGCGGTGGGATTGCTGAGCCCTGTGCATGTTGCAAAAAGCTGAACAAAGCCAGGTAAGGATGGAAAGGAATAAAGAAAGACTTGACTGAGCAACAAAACAGGGAACTTCATCAAGAGAAAAGAGACAATGGATGGCTGAGAGAGGAGTGAATGGTTTTTTTAAAGAGAAAAGCCTCATTTGGTAAGGGGAATAAACACAAACAGAAAAGACAAATTATGAGCTGGCATCAAAGGCAGGAGATCTCCAACTGAGTTAAAGGGAGAGGGATCTGTTTTTTCTTAGAGGTGATGGGTTCAGACATTATATGCAAATTTCATCTTTATCACAGATGTGTTACATCTGGCAGTGACTATAAGTGAAAGTGTAAGCTCATGCCTCTTAATAGGTTTCTGTGAAAGGCTTTACTTAAGCTACCTGGGGAAGTTGTGTGAGCCTTCAGGGAGTGGCAACTGCAGTAGGAGGTCAAGTTCTCAAGAAGAAATGGTCGATAGAGCTCTGTGCCCCTCAATCATCCCTGGAGATGCCCAGTCAGGTGTAGTGCTTTTGTCTCTCTTTACGCTCCAGAGGCTAAAAGCACGCTGGAAACTCAGCAGCTGGATTCTGCAGCAGCAATCTGATTAGTGTCCAACAAATGGCTCCTAGCCAGATTTGTGACAATCTGATCAATCAAATTCAGAAAATCCCTTTTTAGCTTCACAGCTGACATTGGGAAAGATCTGGGAACATGTTTGGGAATTGAAGGCACCTGCTGAACATGAATGAGAAAGAAAAAGCCCCCACAGACAGGCGGGTGGAGAAAGACATGAATGGAGGATGGTGTGATGATTCCATGTGCTGGTGTCTGGAAAAAAGCAAGCCATCTTAGACACCAAATTATATCCTTGCCTGCAAACACGGCAAACATGAGACTGCACTATGATGGCAACTTAATGTGGATGCATTTGCTTTTGCTATAGGAAAACACACCTGAAAGTTTCTTCAGGTGAGTTATGACTGACATAGAAAGCCTGAGGAGAAAGCTGGGATCCAGCAAGACGTGGGAAAACATACCCAGAGTGCCTGTTGTTGCTATTAAACACCATCTGTCACGGACCTACACAGGAGTTCAGTATTGGATTCTTCTTACATCACAAAAGCTAAATGAAATAATCTGCATCTTAGCGTCACACACATCATTGATGAATGCAAGAATTAGTAGTTCATGCTTACTTGTAGTAGCCATGGATTTGACCCAATATGTCAACTTCACACCTTATTTTCCTGACACTGCCCAAGACTTAAACAGCACGAATTTTATTTTCCTTTTTCTCCCTTGCTGTTTTCTTCTCACTCAAAGCACTGTAGAATTGATTTGTTTTTTTAATAAAACCTTTTTTAGGTGCCAAGTAAGCCTGCAGCTGCAGCAAGAACAATATCCCAGTGTTCTCTCTCTCCCCTTTGGTTCTAACAACCTCTGAGTATCAATCAGGCATTGCTTTGCAGAGGGGAAAAAAAAGATAATAATTAATGACTTAAAATATCTCTGCTGAGAAAAATATGAGTTTGATTTCAGTTTTTGAGAGAATAACTTTTTTCCTGGCTCACTCACTGACTCTAATAGAAGACCAGCAAGACCTGATGTGGCTCCAGCAGAGACCTCCTGTGTTCCAAGGATCTGGGAACATGCAAGAAGTGCCATAGAGTTTGAATCGGCTGTAATATGTTACTTATTGCTATCCATGACATTTCCCTGGAGCTTTAGAGAACATCTGTGTGCTTCATACTTGGAAATCAGTCAATATCCTTCGGTGGTGTGATAGGCAGTGAAGCCAGGTAAACAGCACTTTGGAAGGAAGGCAGAAAGATCTGATACGGACTTATGGCTTGGTGAAAAGTGAGTTCAGCTCTGCTGCAGTCTTTGTATACTTGGCTAACCACTTAACCTTCCCATGTCTGAAATTTTCCACAAATAGAATGGGCATAGGAGCATTTTCTTGTGCTCCAGGGACACTGGGTGATGGAAAGCATCAAGGGGTGAAAAACCATGCACTACTAGAATGGCTTCTATTGCTCTGAGCAGAGGACAGCAATCACATGCATAGAAAGCACAAGTTGAAACCTCACCCAACAGTATTGGTTTTGCTGCTGAAAATTGGGACACTGGCTTCAATAATGCATCTGTTAACCTTTGTTTACCTGATAAGTGATGGCACTACTGGGTTTAGAATGTCCTCTTGATCGGCACCAGTAAAACTTTCATACCATGATCTTCCACTCTCTGTTCTAGAGGGGCCATGTGTGTCATGGAAAATAAATTTATTTTGAGGGGTTGAAAATGTTATCGAAACTATTCTTACATTCCTTTTCTGCAAAAGTAAGCATCAGTAACTACTCAACTAACCACGGAGACCTCACAGGAGGCCATAATGGTCCTTAAAAAAATCCTAAAATAGTCTCTCTATGCATAAAAATGTCAACATTTTAAACTCATACCATTCAAAATTATTTCTGGAGGGAAGCTGCGAATTTCCAGCTGTTTCCAGTGGTGTCTGAAGCAGGATGGCTGGTGTGGGGGTTAAAGGTGGCTTTGTGCTGTGTTTGTGTTTTTCTGATCACCAGACCAGAAGAGATTGGTTTAGTCTCTGATACAAGCTGGAGTACCTCAAGGCTGTTGTAACATATACCTGACCAAATCCTAACTGAAAACAAGGGACCACTGTAGCAGGGGACTCCTGGAATGTCATGTCTTGTATTGTTCATCCTTTGGCCACATCCCATCACTGAGGGAAAGCTTATGCATTTCTTGGCTATGTGGGAGCTCCTGATACCAGAAATTTAAACCTCCCATGTGCAGCAATGTTAGCACAGGGCAGGATCTGACTCCACGGAGTCAGGCAGCAATAGAATTAACTGAAATAGCATGATGCTTTCTGTCTGAAGAAAAGGAGCCACTGCCTCAAGACGAGATCTTATTCGTTTTGGGCCTTGGGTAGGTGTTGTTTTGGAAGGCAAAATCACAAATGTCACAGTGTCTGCTTAAACTAATAAATGAGAAAAATGCACATTTTCCCAGGAACAGACACTTCACCCATGAGAAGCAGCCTTAACCCAGTGCAGTAGAAGGCTTCACAGCAAACCCTTCTCATCATTTCCCTGATGCACTCCAACAGGGCTCCCAGTGAGTTCAAGAGATGGTATCTGAAGAACTTAGCATAACCTCAAAAAAACCTGTATGACACAGCAGTACCTGATAGAACCAGTGCAAAATCCCCATGATAACCTAGCATGACCCACAAGACTGACTGTGACAACAGTTGATTTATGGCAAATGACATGGATTTAATCACCCACTGGAGAATGCTGAATGACGCAGCACAGGGTTGCTCACTGTGGCTCTACTGAACTGGCACGCTCCGATTGGCTTCGGGAACACACCCATTGGGTGATTCATACAATTAAAGAGCTGCCAATCCCCCAACACTAATGAAATGCATCTCTGTTTTACTGGTAGCACTTTCTAGCAACCCATTTAGGCTTTTCTGCCTAAGGTATGAGCACATCACAATTGATGGACAGCTGGTTTGCAGTTGAGGTTAAAAGGAAAACCTGGTTCCAAATAGGATGGAATTGAATAATTAATGAGTTTATAAGCAGAGTATAAATATTCAGTCAGATAATTAATTGCTATACTGACTTAGCATGGGTTGGATGATATACCCCCACCTTGGGCGGGGGACACATTAACATTAATCTAGGAATGCTAAGAACTGTGTGTTCTAAGTAAGCTAGGGTTACAAAATCGCTATAGTGTACAAAGTATATCTCAAATGTGGTTTGAGATTTCCTGCAGACCATGAGCAAGACACTGTGGTTCTTCACTGGAAGGAAAAGTAAAGATAGCTTCAAGACGCACAGCAAGCTGCCTACTAAGATCACTGATGTACGAGCATACATCAGCCAGAGCAGGTGTACAGGGCTCAGTCCTCAAATTCATTCCAGTTGATTCAGCCCATTTAATAGCACAAAACAACAAATAATTTTGCTTACATTCCAGCTGAAGACATTCTGTATATAGGGGAAATCTTGGATGGCATTAATTAAGGGACATGTGGACTCTGCTTAAGACTCTTTTCCTCTGTCATTCTGGTCTGAGTATGATCCAGATATGCTGGAAGATTTAGTCTCTCTAGGACAGCCAGTAGGGTCTGTCATGAACTAAACTAGTTCAATAGTATTCTCTCAAACCTCACAACAGACCTAAATTTCCCATTAGAGCCTCAGTTTCCCTTATTTCCTTTGGTCTAACACCCATGAGGATCCAGCTCACTTCCTTCCCTGCATGAAAATATCTTTGCTTGCCATAGCATCTATGCTGATTCCCCACTCATTTTTTGCTGCTGTGCAATTAAAAAACAGATTCTCCCTCATTCACTCTCCCCATCCTCCTAATCGAATACCCTGGTGTTATCCTGATAACAGCATGCAGAGATGCGAACTGATGTTCCTCCCATCTTGTCATCTTCTCTCACATATCCGACCCAGTTCCCAGGGTCTGATTTTGTACAACTATGAACATTTAGTCTTGAAAATTGATCACTGGCCCAGAGGCTAGATGTTTGTTACCCAGAAAAAAAAGATGATGTTACAGTTATTCTTATTTTAGGTCCTGAAAAGGGCAGGAAGTCCTACTACATTAGCAGTGAAAGGATCAAGAGTGGCTCAAGAGGGTCTTGGCAGGTTCAAAAAGTCACAACATTTGAAAGCATAGTCCACATTTGATCACCTATCAACAATTTATCAATAGCTCAGTGATTAAAAACAAAGCTCTTTCACTTCATTAAACACATTCAGTGCCATTTGCTCTACATTCCAAATGGCTGAACTGATGTTCCAGTGCAGCCTATTTTTAGTCTTTCTGATTAGTTCATTATTTAGGAAAAGCTACTGACTGTGTATCTGTTGCAGAGATCTAATTCTTCCTGTGAATCCCAAGGAAGAGAAGAACTTCATATAGTTCTTAAGAATTTATTTGAATGTGGGTTTGACCACTGTCCCTGCTGTGCTGCATCTCAGTGAAATGATAAGCATGGAGCTTTCCTCTCCTTGAGTATTTTCCTTGATTTTTGTTACAGGAAGAAGCCCTGTAATATATTACACTTTTTTTTTTTCCCCGAGAAAACTAAGATGTAGATTGACAAAACTAGCAGTCTCAGTGAGAATTAAGCAAGATACTCAAAATAAGTGATCTCTTGGGTGTCTGAGTAAATCACCACCTCCAGATCAGATTTTATTTATTTTGAGAACAAACTATTTCTTTGCTGGTAAATCCTGCAGTTTTGTCATGAATCCAATGAATTTTTACTGGTAGGTGACAACCCTAGAGACAGAAGTAGCCGTGTATCCCCAGGGCAAATACCACATGGGCAAAAGCATTCCAGCATTGCCTCTTCAGCAAACTTCATCCCTCATGTGAAAGGACAGGATCTGCAGGTCACATGGAGATTAGACTCTGTGTCCTTCAGCCCTGCCTGCTAAAACTACAAAGGAGAAATCCAGCTGTGATGGCATCTTCTGTCTCACGATTTCTCAAGCACTTGCACACATGGCTAGGCCAAGCTCCATTTCAGAACCTCGAATAATACAATTCCCCTCCCATAGGAACAGAATGAGATGGGATTATTAATTTCTTTCAGACCACTTGTGGTTACCAAGCATGGGGGGAAATACCTCCAGTCACTTAGGTATGCGTCTTTGGGGATACAGGAATTAGATATGGACTGAGAACTGAGAGATGCTCTTACTACAAGTCCTCGTGGCACAACGGAATGTGACCTTGCAGGGGTTTTGGAATCTGCACACCTGAGTAAGCACTGCATCCTGACAGCTCTCAGATGCACAGCTAATTTGCTTGTGCAGGGCACCATGATTGAGTAGCTATTAGGACTTGAAATACCTAAGCTAGCTTGCTCAGAGTTATTTGGGAATCTCCTCTTGGCACTGCCTGGTGCTGGGCAGGTACGCCCTGTTCTGCATTCTGCTCTGCCTGGAGAAGGAGATGAAGTCAGTTCTAGGTGTAATTCCCTCTTAGTGATGTCAAAAGCAACAACACAGAAACAAGTTCTACATATTTCCTGTCTTCTGCTTTGCTGCCTTTCATATGTCATTTGTCATCTTAGAGTGTCACTGCTTTCATGTAGGGACAACAGTTTTGTGTATGCACAGTGTCTAGTATAAAGGTGTTTCCACCCTATGTGAAGCATTTTTTGTGCAGCTGCAATGGCACAATGGCAAGAAAAGGTAAAATTCTCAGAAAATCTCCACTGAAGAACAACAGCCAGAGAGGAGCATTAAGTGTTGGTTCCTCTGCTTTACCAAAGATAATCTAGCCAAGTCATGGGTTCTTTGCCATGAAAACTGTACCCAAAGATTCCAGAAGGAGGACAAATTCATGTGCTTCCAGCTATGAGACTAGCAGAAAGCCTCAATGCATGAGGTGGCTGTGCCTGCCTATCTTGGCATCACCAAGTCTAAAATTTCATGCTCCAACTAGTTTGTTTCTTCTTTCCTTTTTCAAACTTTGCTGCATGGAGCCAAAACCACTGGTCACATTTTCCAAATTGCTGGAGGTCCAAGGCTGGTTGGTCTATGTGATTAATCCTGCCCAGTCTTTCTATGTCCAAACCTTTCTTTCTTCCATGGACTGGGGCAGGAAGGGGCAAGAGGGAGCACTGTTAGTGGTGGCAGACGTTGGGATCAGCAGGTAAAAATCCATCCCATTTCACAGTTCAGAGAAGATGGATGAGGAGGTCTGTCTCTCCATCCATCAGCTCCAGCTTGTACTCCTGCTTCTCTCAGCAATTCAAACCTCTCTTACCCCTGAGTCCCAGGATTTCTTCTGACTCATCTTCCTCTTTCAGACCATGTATCTCAATTATCTCCTTCTAGCACTCACACTGCATTCCTATTACCACTTTCCCTTGTCATGCTGGGGCCAAGTTCTGGGTCCTCTCTTTCCTAATGTTTCCTTCTGGCCAGCTGTGCTTTCCAGCTGTCATAGACCCTTCCAGCCCCAAATATCCCTCCATTTCCAGCATGCAGAGATGCTTTCCTCACAGCTGAGTCAGTGTATTTCCAGAAACAACCCATCCCTTCAGTTTCTGCAGAAGAATAAAAGTCCTCCTTGGTCTTGGTGCTTTTATATCATCACAATGCTCTTTCTCACAGTCTTGCTTTGCTCTGAATGCTTTCCCCCTCACTGTTCCTGTAAATGTGGGCCAAGCTGTAATGATGCAGCACACAGAAAAACACCTTTCTCCTGTGATCTTAGACAGCCCCTGAAATTAATTCCTGGAAAGTCATTCTTGGCCTTTCTGAGTTATGCTTTCCCGTGAACAGATGGACAAAATGATGGATGAAGAGGGGAAGAACGGAACAATGATTGAGAAAGAGTTGAGCAATGATTAGGTGCTCACCTAAAATCTAGAAAAATTGTCAGTCCCATGCATTTTCCTGTGCTGTGCTGCTGTTTGCATTGCAGTTCACTCCACAGGGTAGACATATTATTTTCTCTTTTTCTCCCTTTCCCAACAGCAAAGCACCTGCACTGCTCTGCTCTGCTCTTGGCAGTTGTTCTCTTTGAGACTATTGAGTACAGTTCCAATGGAATCCTCAGCTAAAGGACACTGAGCAATGTTGAGCTCCAAATATCTCCAGCAGTAAACCTGTTCACAGCTGCTCTGTTGCCCCAAACCTTTGCACTTCATGAGAGACCCTCTCACGCTTCCTCCCAAATTCTCCCATTGAATTTTTTTGTGTATTTTGTCTTCCTTGAAAGAAATACATGACTCCTACTTTTGGAGAAAAAAGGGCAGCAGGAGAGATTAAAACAACTCCATGTCTGGAAAACTTAGAGGTCTAGCCTGTTGTGCAATCCCTCCCAGCCTGGAAGATATGAAGGAACCTAAGCCTGGCTATTTCTAGAGGGAGCAGCTACGTCTCCACTTCTGTTATTTCACAGGTCAACTTAAAATTTCTCTTTGTGCTGCTTACACTGAGATCATAGGGCTCCGGGCAGGCATTTTGAGGAATATCTGGGACAGAAGCTTCTACACCAAACTATAGCCTTCCCATACCAAAAGCATGCACTGCAGTAGTGCTCTGAAGCAATTGGAGGAGAAAGGAGCCTGGAGATAGCTATTCCAGGACCTTTCCTCACTCCTGACCAACTGCATTTCCACAGTATGTTTGGGATCTCAGTCTCTCACTCAGTTGTTTCCACTGGACACTAGCCCCTTCTGCTATCCCCAAAATAACACTAAACCAGCTCTTCACCCTGCTTACAGTGTTCCTACTGTCTGTGGCCAATTAGGAACTCCCAAACACAGGGAAACCATCCATCCTGTGGTCGTGAAATTCATTAGAACTCCATAGTGGCTCCAACCTATTCCCTGTACTTGATTTCTTAGTCTCTGAATATTTGATTTCCATCTCCCTTCCCCCTGCCTTCAGGCAGGATGACATTCTTTTCTGCTCAAGTCCTTTCAGGCTCTACTGATCTTGAAGCTCCCCAATTACAATCACTTTTCTTGCGATGGTGACACCTTAAGAGACAACAGCAGCTGCCTATAAAGGGCCTCTGCCATCTGTTTCCTCTGCCACTTCTTTGAGACAGCTCTAGTTATATACAGAAAAATATTTATCACAGTTCATTCACTCGTCACTCAGAAATGAGCAAGAGAAAAATGTCTTCTTTCATGATTTTGCCACTGCCCTTCAAAAACCCATGACCCTCAGCCTAAGGAAAAGGGCAATGCTTGAATCTAAAATGAAGCAGCAGAAATTCTTGATGATTGGTCCCTCGAGACCCTGTACTCTGAAGGCAATTCTGGGGGGCATCTACATTTGGGAATGACTCCTCACGGCTGTCTGAAAGTCAAAAGTCAAAATCAAACCACTTCATCTCAACCACCAATCTTTCATACCAATTGTATCTGAAAGGAGATGCACGTGTGCACCTGTGCACAATGCACATTTGAACAGACTTAGTTGTGAGTCCTTTTCCATCACCTCTCCAAAGAGGCTGAATGGGATGGGATCAAGGGAACTAGCTCCTACCTAGGAGGACTATGGGCTAGTAATGTAAAGGGAAGAGCAGAAACATCATCAGGGGTTAGGACTGTGGGAGAAAAATGCAGACATGAGAGATGATGTGGAGTAAAAGGGAAGAGAAGAAGAAACAGAGAATTCTGAAGAAGAGAATAAAGAAAAATGAAAACCAAGGGTGAAAAAAATTGAAAGAAAGAAAAATATTATGCAATGTCCTCAGGAGGAGATAAAGCTCCAGGAACAGGTTCTCAGAAATTTACTCTTTACAATGGACAGGTCGCAGTAAGGTTGCAGAAGTTAGAAAATAGGGTTGGATGAAAAGTCGTTTGATTCACAGTGATCTGTAATACTGAATGAACACAACCATAAACCTGGGAAATATTCAGTATTCAAACATGATCCATCTCACTGCAGCTACACTGGTGATGTAAACAAGACTTGAAGAAAGAGAGAAATTCTCTGAGTGATAGCAAATTTAAGAATGAAATGCTGTTATGAAGGAGTGGGAGGAGAAAAATAAAGCCAGTACTAAAAAAAATATCATGTTCAGAAGGAGAATGAAAACTGAGAAATAGGAAGACAAAAATCAGAAAGGGAAAGAAAATCCAAGGAACGGAGGTGGATAGTGTTATTCTTTATTTGACAGAATGTATTCTTTATACAACAAGCTAAATCAGAAATTTATAGGTGTTTGCTTCTAGCAAAAACACACATCAGAAAAATCCCTACCCATGAATAGGATGACATTGCATTCTCAAGTTTTTGTATACCATCCTCATTTTCTGTTTTTCACAGCTAGAAGATAGGAGTATATGCTCTGGGGGCATAGGAAGTGCAGGATAAAGTCCATATGCTTCTCTGGGGAGTTATAGATTTGATAGGAAGCTAGTGTAACTACTTTAGTCGCCTGTGCCACAGAAACAGAAGTGGATTTCACCTATCCTGCAGGGCTTGATATGAAAACTCTGATTGAGTAGTTTGGAATTTTATGGGAGAGCTTTTCTGTAACACAAGGAGGATAAATGGGTCTGGAAGACAGAAAGCTGTCAGTAAAAAAGAGGGATTCAGATAAAGATAGAAATGCAGAAAGAAGAGAAAGAGAAAGGTGAATGTCAGCAAATTCATTGTCACCTCTGCCATTTTACTCACTTACCCATCCAAGGTGAGGAATCTGTGTGAGAATTTTTGCCCCACAGGAAGAGCACCCAAGTTGAATTTTTATAACAAGGGTGAAAGAGGATGAAAATGGGAATAGTTAAAAAAGGAACTGCTGGACTTGGTGAACAGCTGGCATAAATAAATAAAGAATCTCATTACCTTTGGGGCTGTCGCACCCACTCATACTAGAAGTGAATTTAGCCCCTGGTTTGTTGGGTAGGTCACTGGCAGAGCGGGGACACGCAGTGACCTTGGGGGCATGGATGTTTAAAGCATGCACAGCCCTTCCACAGCCTTGCTCTCCCCTACACAGGCAGCGTAAACTCCATTCGAGTCACTGAGGTTACATCAGAGCAAACAAGGGGAGAATTGGGCCTCCATCTCTTGTGCATAGAAACACTACAGTATTGTACGTCATCAGATGCCAGTGCAGTAATCATTTCCACAGATACAAGAGAAAAGAGACAACCCCGTTTCTAATTTAGTCGTGATAGCATCAAAGAGACCCAAAGCCTATTGCCTTCTGGGAAGCAGGGACTTCAACAATAATAATTCTTTGCACATATATAGCACCTTCATTGCCAACTACTTACTTTATACCCTGGGGTGTGAAGAAAAAGGACTCCACTTAATTCCATATGCTCTTAATTGCTCTCTATCCCAGATCCTTCCTAGCAAAATATGATAGAAATACTTAAACTCACTGTTAATTTGTCAAATTAGGGCAGTCATTGACACCAGCAGAAATGCAGGCCTAGTTTGCATCTTACATTGCAACTGCTCAGCATAGCATCTAGAAACAAAAGAAATGCCAGACTAAGTAAATCTGAGCTCTGTTTAATCCCTGACAAATGTTTCAGGGAAGAGGCAAGAACCACATGGCAGTCAGATAGGGGATAGACTGCCCTTGTGAAATGTTATCCTAGTTTTTATGGCAACTGGCTTAATTGCTGAATTACAAAACACCCAAAATGCTGTTCACATCCATTAGGAGGATGCTTAATTTTCGTGAACTCTGTCGTAAATGCCCACTTGCTTGCTAAATGTTGTTAAAATCTTGGCCATGAGAGCTCCAGTGGCAGTGAGCTCCACAGCCCTGATATGCATCAAATGAGAAAGCTTTAACTGGGTCTCCCATGACTCATGTCAGGTCCTCTTGTCTGTGTGTTACAAAATGGGGAAATCAAGAGCTACTGATCCACCTTCTCTAGCCCATTCATTATTCAACACAATCCAATCACTTTCCCTCTCATTCACCTCCTTTTCCAGGCAAACGTGCCTAGCCTTCACACACAGTCTTTTCTACTCTTCCTTGTCCCTGTCCGCCTTTTATGAACCCTATTCTGACTTTGCAACAGCACACCCTTGGATGGCCCTTGCTTCTGCACTCTCTGCTATCCCCTTTGCTTTACTCCTTATGCTGGGGACTTGCTGGTGGGTTTTCTGTCTGCAGCCATGTGCTGCAATGGACCATTAACAGCAGTGTCCCCATTTCTGGCACCTAGTGAGTCATCATGATCCATGTAGAGCCCTGCATGGTGCACAATCCCCCTTTTCTCACCGGCCAGTGATACCCTCTGCCCCTCCTCACTGAGGTTCATTCAGGTAACCATTGGGCTTGGAGCCCTCAGCCCCATTCACCTCCCCACGTCAGGTATTCCTGAGAATCTCATAGGAAATTATTCCCCTGAAAACAGTTCAAAAAGAACGACTGCTTGCTGAGACTCTTTTCCCAGACAACCAGAGATCCTTCACTGTAGTGCACAACTACCCCAGGGTTATGGCTTGAGAGACCCTTATTTTCCATTTGGATCCTGGCTTGATCCATGTTTGAGGGTTGCCAGGGAGGGCATTTAGGGCTGCCATGAGCTCCTTCCAGCCCAGTTGCTGGCTGCACACAGATGAGCCAGCTCATCAGCTGAGCTGCCAGTGAGCCCTCCGGCCATGGGAGGTTGGAGGCAGCAAAGTGGAGGGAGGTTGGCTTGACCACAGGCAGTAAGCAATGAGGGGAGCAGAGGGCGGGGCTGGGGTCTCACCCCCCTCAGAGGTACCTGGGCTGCTGGTAAGAGCAGACAGCAACTGGTGTCATATACTGCTTTGAGAAGGGGGCACTGGCTGGAGAAAGGAGGAGGGGGACAGCCAGAAAGAGGTTAGAAAAGTGTTTAGAGCATACAGGCAGCACAGCTCCAAAAGAATGGGATCCTTTAGCTGGAGGGAATGACTATATATAAGATGGGGTAAAAGCAGGGGGAAATGATGACAGGGAGAAGAGGAAAGAGGATAGAGAAATGCAACAGCACGAGCAAAGGGGACAGAGAGGAGCAAGGACAAGATAATGTAACAGAGGAAAGAGCAAGGGGGATGGGCCTCGGAGAACTTGGAGACAAACAAGGAGAAATAATGAAGGGGAAGATGCTTTTGAGAGAAAGCACAGAAGAGACGTAAAGATGAAAGGGAAAAATAAAGAGTCAAAACAGGGGAGGGAAACGAGAACAAATTAAAATAGAGATGGATAGAATGAGTCAAAGATGGAGGGTAAGGAAAAAGCTGGGGTCATACAGCCAAGGGAAAAATAACTTTTAGGTGTATTGTATTTACATCACGTTCTGCGTATGGCTAACCAGTTCTGTGCTCTGTGTTTCCCCTGCCGGGTGGCTGCTGCCTTGGATTGAGCAGAAGCCCTGCTGTAACCCATTCCCCCGGCAGCAGCCCCCTTCCCTCCTTGAGAGCCCCCTGCAATGGGGAAGGTTTCATGTCCGTGAAAGGAAGGCAGCAGCACATCCCCTGACAACGAGTGCAATATGGAAGGGAGAAGCAGCGCAGAACGGAGCAGCGAGGGCTCCCCCTGGGATAAACCGGGTATGCTTCATTGGGAATCTGCTCTTAAAACAGGGGCAGGGGGCAGAGCCATCTGAGAGCCTGAAATGTTCCCTGCTCCCCCCGGCAACCTCCTCGCTACTGCTTTTAAATTAAATAAATATGGAGATTCTGCTGTCAAACCTTAGTGGTTCTCCTCCCCCAAAACTCTGGCTTAGATTGTACCAAACTGCAACCAAGTGAGACGGGGACTCAGAGGGCTGCATGAGGAAAGGAATGGGTTAAAAGGGAAACATTAGATAGGAATAGCTCCTGGTCTCCCTGGCAAAGAGACATTTGTTCTATCTCTGTGTAATTTCTTTATACATTACTGCTGCCACACTGCACCTCCATGTCCCTCCCACTGCATTTCACTCTCACTCTTTTCAGCAAGGCAATTTCTGGTGCATTTCAGGACAGTATTAACCCATTCCTCTTTCTTGTCAGCAGGAAGATTCATAATTTAAAAGCAATTTAGAAGTCTGTTCTAGCAACTCACTAGTGAAGAACAGCATTTTCTTGTCAAATATTACAAAGGAGCTGAGCTTGCAAGTCTCAGCCCCTCCAATCCCTGCCTTCTCTGTGACTTCAGTCAGGTGTGAATTTAGGCTGAGAGGAGAACCAAACCCACCCAAGGCTGGGATCCTGAGTAATTCTTCCTCACCATCTGCCACCCCACTTTTTAAAATCCTTCGTCTTCTTCACCCAAGGTCTGTCCAGCTCTGAATTCTTTTTTTCCCTGGCAGATGCAATTCCAGCAACAATCAGCTCTGTGCCCGGTCATTTCCTCCTGCTGCATCTCATGACTGGGCTAGGATGCTCCTGGTCCTGAACTGTGAAGACATGGAGACCCTGATTTAATCTACTGCTACACTCACTGAATTTTCAGAAAAGGCCCTGGATTAGGTCAGCAAGAATGAAAGGGAAGGACCCTTTGTAGATTTGTGGATCCTTGGAAGTAGGACGGCAGACAATTCTGCAGAGCAAAACTAGGGATACTGACAGAAACAACAGCTGAAAGAAATAAAATCATGAAAGGTAAGAGGGAAAACACAGAAAAAACCTACATACAAAATGGATGTGAAAGGAAAGACGTGCACCAGGAACAAACAGCAGTGGGAGAAGGCAGTGAGAGGAAGCGACGCAGTGCCAGAATCGTCTGGCAGAAGCTTGTCCACTGCCTGTGCCCTGCCTCACTTTGCTGTCAGCTCTTCATTTTTGCAAACACTGAATCTGCACTTAGCTCTCATGCATTGTTCAGATATAACAAGCTGGAAAGGGAACAGATCAGCTCATTAATTCTCCTTGGGAAGGGTCTCTAGGCAGGAATTATTTTCTCCACCAACATCCATTCAATTACTTGCCTTCACACCAGTCAGATCTACAGGGATGTCTAACCCCATGTGCATCACTCATGCCCGCCTGCCCTGGACTCTTCTCTCCTGCCTTCTCAGTATAAAAGCCTCCCAGACCTATCCATTTCTTAATAATAATGACAACATGACAAAACCAATAACCTACAGATATAAAATACATTTCATTTGCTCGCTTCATAAGACCCTGATAAGGCATCGTCCCTCACTTTTTGAGATCCTGTAGATCTACAGGAGCTAATGAAAGAATCAGATAAGGCATCACTCATAATAAAAAGTGATTTTAAAACATTCAGTGCCAAGAAGGAATTAGGCTGGAAGATCTGCAGCCATTTCGAAGTTGTAAAAGGTGCATCATCCATGTGGGGCATGAGCTTGCAGATCTCAGTTGTTCAGTATTTGTAGGTGTTTTGAGCCTATAGAGCTAAAGGGCTGAGAAAAACCATTTTCCTTGAAGGGCAGAGACTTTTGAATGGCCCAGAGACGTATTTCGGCAACCCCAAAGTCTGAGAGAGAATCATCTCGAGGAAGATTAGGGAAAAAATCAGGAGCATGATCTGGAGTAATGTGAACTGACACCATCTGTCTGCTTGAGTTCCCACCATGGAGCAGGGGCTCACTGTAGGGCTCACAAGAAAGGGTGAAAAGAAATCCCAATAGAGGAGGAACTTCCCAGAATTGTACTCTTCTTTGAAGCAATACAAAGATCTGAAAATGCTGACTGAAAGTCCATTGTAGGGAATAGAATGACTAAAGAGAGGGAAACCCAAAAATTGAAAGCCTGGGGACCACATTCTCAAAGAGGAGGTTGCAATTCTGACCACAAAATATCTGTGCATACAGCCCAAGATAAGTGCTCACATCCATTTCTGCTACTGGATCTCTTGGCCAAGAAGAGAAAAGACAATTTAGCATGGTAACTGGAACATGAGGTGTCCACCATCTCTGACAGCTACAGTGTTGACTAATGTCAGTGTTCCTCCATGTTTCCAGAAATGAAGGCAACATTATCAGAGGCTTCCTACCAGTAGCAGATGGCAGTTTGAACTCCATCTTTGATTCTTTTCTTGTTACAAAACCTCCTGCCCTCCCCTTCACTACCTCCCCTCACCCTATAGATCTGCCCTGACATCTACTCCAGGCAGAAGAGTGTCTGTCCCCCATCCTTTGTCAGGTGCCTCTGCCACACCGTGGGCAGGCTGTGCACAGATCCAAGATTTTTGTCCTTTGTACAGCCTCCTGAGACCAAGCCCTTTCCTCCACAAATCTACCCTCTCTATGTATCATGGGGGAAAGGAGCCTTTGCTGCATCCTTCTCTCTCCTGTTCACTAGCAGGAAGCTTTCACCAGGGAGAGGGAATCAGCCAGGGACACTGTTCTGATTCCTTTTGACAAGAAAGAAGATAAACCCCCACTAAGTTGATCAGACATGACAGTATGAGCCCTGACATCCAAGGGCTGGTGGGGATATTGGGCTGTGCTGTCCTGGGACCAAGGGAATGTCAGCCATTACCCCATGCAGGCTGTGGGGCTGCGGGAAGCCAAGCAGAGGCATGCCAGCAGTGGCAGTGCCAAACCTATGCTGTACCACCTCACGAGGCAAACCCATGGTCAGACCCTGCTCAGAGTGTGCCCACGGTGATGGTTTTGCCTTCTGCTGAGATGCTCTTGCAACCAAGTCTTTATCCAGGTTTTAGTGCAACCTGTGCCCTCAGGTGAGGGACTCAGAGCTGGGCTCAGCTCCCCTGTGCTGCATTGCACCCTCCTACCCCACTTGCTGCTGCTTCCCAGCATTCGGGGGCTGGGAGATTGGGTCAGCCCAACCCTGAAGAGTGAGAGCACCCCGCCAGGGCCATGCAGTTGTGCTCAGGCTGAATTTCACACCGTTCATGCAGGGCTATGGTTTTAACTCACTGGAAAGCACCAGCAGGGAGGGCAGGGGACCTGGGCTGGCAGCGCAACATTGCGGGGGCTGGGGACACTTCAAAGCTTTTAATTGGAAGCATCCTGGCACATTCTTTTGCCATGCAAGCCACTTCTCAACAGTGCCTGTGGGGTCCTGTCAGATGTAAAGGAGAAGGAGCCCCGAGCTCCTCCAATCTGACAAACCTCACCCGCCCCTTCCTCCTCCCCCTCAGACCGCGTCCCTCTGGGTATGGCTCTGTGGGCAGATAGACATGATCTGAATTCACTGTTTCTCCTGGCTGGGGTCCTCATACCTTCTATCTCCACCCCAGCCTCCCTCCACCCTCCAGCTTGGGGACATGGCTCAGGAAGGGAGTTCATCCCCACAGCCTCTCTTCCCTGCATGGCTTTGTATTTGGGCTTTTTTTTCCCCCCTTCTCTCTCATTAATTTTTAATTAAGGAGATGTCTCCTTCCCTGGTTGTAATGAATATCTCTGTGAAAGGCTTTTCATTTTTTATTAATATATACCTCTATGTATTTATCAATTTGCAGGAAATCTGTGCGTGTGTGTGAGCAAGTGTGTTTAAAACATCCCCCATTAATTTACTGCTATTGATTTTCTGGCGTGGATACAGCATATAGTATTCAGCATAGAGCTCCTCTGCAGGATATGTTAAAAGGCAGCAGTTTGGGTTGACAAAGGGCACTAAATGCAGTATGCGTCAAATAGACCATCGCTCAATGAAGTCACTTAGCTATTCAAAACATGTCCAGCCATCACTCAACCATTTGCACCAAGAACTGGGGGGAAATTCACGCTTCTTCCTGGACACAACCATTTCCAAACAGCAGCTTTAGCTTTCTTTGGTGAGAGACATCAAAACATACATAGTTTATTTCCCGCTTCCCCCTGCCTTCTATCTCCCAGTGCTGGGTTAAGAGAATCAGTTCTGCGGTACCCACTTGCCGTTCTCTCCCGACAGGGAGCTCCAGGCACACCCAGCTCCAGTGGACACTGGCAGACACTGATCTTATCCCTGGATGTCCATGAAGCCCCGGCAGCCCACTGTCCAGCTGGGAGCTGATTCATAAACAGAGCTTTCACAATGGGCTGTAATGTGCGCTCCTGTTCTCTCACTCTCTCCTCACTACGTGTGTAACATAAACCACGCATTTACATCGGTTGCCCCTCTCCCTCCAGCACAGGCTGAAGACCACCTCCCCAGCCCACATGTACGCCAATAGCAGTACTCAGAAACACATATTTAAAAGCGAATCACTGGCCCCTCTTTTCTTTCCCCCTCCCTTTAGAATGTCTGATTCCAGAAGTTAGCTGCAGTGGTGTCTCTTCTGTCATCAGACATGTCACTGAGTTGCTGTTCAGTTTCACCACATCAGACTTCAGCTGATTTCTCCATTCAGAGACTTGTTTATTTTAAGTCTTTACCATAAACTTAAAAAAAAAAAAAATCAACCCCCCAAACCAACCCCAAACAAAACCCCCCTCCCAACAAGAAACAACCTGGGGAAAAATGCCAGCCCCAAACCAAACCAATCAGTGGCCAACTAGACCCCTTAGCATCCAGCCCAGTGAGATGTGGTTGCCTACAGACATTACAAGATGCTCTGAACTCTGTTAGAGATGACTGGTATCATTCTGTATGAGACATTTTAGATATAAAGCCGTTGCTTCCCTTTCTCTCTTTTTCCTTCCTAAAGTGAACTAAATTGCATCCAAAGTGCTTTGCAATGACCTCCTCCCCACATTGCCCCTCACTCACAGTCTTGTCTTTGCAAATAAGGCATTTGCAAAGAGAGCAATTATTTCACTCTCTGGTTGCCGCCAGAGCACAGCAATAACACAGCATTTTGGCATTGCTTACCCAGGCAATACAAACAAGCTGAAGACAGGCAGACTGCACAGTTGCTTTTTGAAAGGATCTCTTGGTGGTTTTGTAACACACACATTATTCCAGTTGGAGGGAGGAAGTGATTTTTTGGGGAAGGTGGGAGGGGGGAGGATGGGAAAGAAGGGAGAAGGGAACAGAGCAGTGAATGTTTTGCCTGTCTTCTTGCCTCTGTGCTTTGAGTAACTGAGCCCACTACTCTCAATCCACCACGAAAGGAATGAAGTGAGAAAATGGTGGAATGTGGAGGGATTTATCGGGGGGAGGAGGGAGAAATGTGGGGTGGTGGGAGAGGAAGGGGTGGGGGGGTGTGGAGGTCCAGAATCAAATACCTTCCAGGCAGCAGGTTCTCCATAATCCAGAATGGGTCATGACTTCCTCGTTCTTTTTGCTGGTTTCGTTCTCACTGACAGTTTTAGTCTTGCAAACCCCTCTGGAGTAAAGCCAGTAGTCGGTCCCCACAGCTATGGTCATCAGGCTGAAGGCAGCGAAAGCACCAACGGTGGTTAAAAGCATCTGAACACCTCTGTCAAAGAGCCCCATAATTCTTCATTATACAAATACCCAACCGCCTTCTGATTCTTGGGGTGTGTGTGTTTAATAAAATAAAAGAATAATAATTCCGACTAATAATGTAATGGGTATAGAGAGATAGATATCAAAAAAGGGAGGTAAGAAAGCCCACGGAAAAGAGTGTAAATTAGAAAGACCACACGGGAAGAGGCTTGCCTTTTAAATCGGAAACGTTCTGGTTGAAATATAAAAAAAGGAAAAAGGAAAAAGAAAAAAAAAAGAGAGAAAAGAACCAAGAAAAAACAAAGAAATAAAGAGAGAACCCCCCCCAAAATGAGACGCCTTAATCCCTTTTTCTAAAATTCTGGTCTCCAGTTTCCATATGTAATGGCTAATTTGGAGATGGCTTCCACAGTGAACAGGGGAGCAGCAGCAGCATCCTCAACACAATCTCTCATTATCTGGACCTAGACAGTTAGAGACTGTAAGAGCAGAGATGCAACCTTCAGTCTTCTTGCTTAGCTCTGCAGCCTGCGCCATGAAAATCCTTTTCCTTCCCAGTTATCTTCCTTGGGTTTTTATTTTTTTTTCCCGGCAGCGGCAGTCGCCCCAATCCTGTCTCACTTTTTCTTGCTTGCTTCTCCTTCCTTTTGCTCGCTCCTACCACCAAGCCAGAGTGCCCAGTATACTGTAAGCCCTTGATTTCAGCTGAACAGGTGCCGAGGTCTTGCCTCCCATGGCTTTTCCGCACAGCCGCGGCGCTCGCTCCCGGCGGAGGTGGGCGAGGAGAGAGGGGGGCTCCTGGATGGGGGGAATTGGGGAGG
>VXBI01011679.1:1912360-1935235 GCA_013397375.1 Toxostoma redivivum
TGGGGCTCTCCCTCGCTTACCGCCTTTCTCCCCCCACCGCCGCCCCCTACATCAGCCTCCTTCGCATCCCCGCCGTAGGTGCCCGGAGCTGCGAGTACGACCCACACACCGCAGTTAGACCCGCACAAAACTTCAGTCAGCCGTTTCTCTCCCCAGGAGGCGGGTGAAATGTAACGTGGAAGGGTAATTTAAAAATAAGCATGTATTTCTGCTCTTATTGCTGTTGTTATAATTTTAAAGTGCTTGCTCTTCACTCTTCTCGGGTTTACTGCAAGTTGCATATGTCTTGGTGTTGCTCGTTTTCTGTCCCTCTGCCTCCCCCTGACCAGTGGTATGTGGATCCCTGTGTTCTTACTTTGTCTTTAGGGATTTCAGTGAAATCCCAATGCCTGCTCCAAGAAGCAGACATTTTGGGAAGATTCTTCATGAGAAAGGTCGATTTATGATAATTAGTATCATTTTGTTACGGAAAGGAACCACCAAAATTGAATACGTCCACCCCCTCAACCCTGGGAAAGCAATCCACCTTTCACATCCTCATTTTACACAGAAAGATGCATGAGCTGAATGGATGCAGACTGAAATCTATCACTGCTTAAGTTTTGTGTCAGACACAACCTGATAGTACAGGGAACACATATAAAATTGTGCAATACTGACATCTAAGTATGTCATAATCCTCTCTCTTTTCCTCAGCAGTATCATTACACCAGGTTAATTACATTAGTCACCTCCTGGTTCTATACATGTAGCTGCTCATTAATGCAACAATCACGAAGAAAAGAAATAATCTAATTCTTGATGCTACCGATTTTGTTTCTCTCTGATCAGATTCATTGTTCAGTGAGAAATGAGACCAGAAGATCTGCTTTAGGTTCACTGCTGTTTTATGCAGAGGAGCAGCGCTACGGGAAGGGGGTGTTGGGAAGTTGAACCAGTTGGAGGGCTTTAGCCACGCTGCAATTTCATAACTCCAGTTATCTCTACTCCCTACTCCCTTTCTGGGTGCAGACTGGGTCTGCCCTTCCAGGACAATCTGTCCCAGGACTCACGGACATGAAGGGCTCTATAGCAAGCAGCCAGGGCATCCACTGGGTGCCCTACAGAGCCTTGATCGTTTCCACCATTTGGAGGGGACAATCCAGGCAGCCCTCACAGGTGAGACTGAGATAGAGGTGTTTACCAGCAAGCACTCATGGTGTCTAGCATCAGCCATAGGCAAATCACCACCAGCAGGCAGAGAAGACTCCTGGAAAGGCAGAAAAAAGGAGAGGTGGTAGGAGACAGTGCAGGTTGAGGCCACTGACAAAATTTTTGTGGACAAACAAGTACCTAGTTCATCTGGGGGAATCCTAGCCTTGCCCTCTGCCATTGGAGCTGGGGAGGTGAGGGGGGTGGGTATCCTCGGAGCTGCTGAACAGCTGGGAATGAATAAGGGGGCAGGGGCATATTGTACTCTGCATTTTTAGTACTCTGAGTATAGGCTGCTGCAAGAATGTGGAAGATGGTAGTTTGTGGACAGGCTCTCTGAACTATTGTCCTTGGTGCAAAAGAATTTGAGAGGCAGAGAGATGTGGAGAACACCCCTAAACTGGTGGGAGATTGTGGCTCTACAGGGATGGCCTGTTTTGAGGAGGCTCCATGAGGCTCTTAGCTGGGAAAGCTAGGGAAGATCACCCAAGGACCTCTCCTTCCCTTATACTTTGCCTGAAAGAAGGAAGGGGCCTTGAAGAGGGAAGGCATAAGGGAAGAATAAATAATTCTTGGGACTCTGAGCATTTTCTTTTTGCATTAGTGGTTGCTCCTTTCCAACTCCACCTCAATATTAAAACCTTCTCATTCTTCAAACAAAGATAGAAAGTCTGGGCCAGAAGTCTGAAATATTCTGAAGAAGAAAAATCTTCATTTGGCTATTCTTGCACTTAAATCCATCAGGCACAAACATCTCATATGTGGACAAGAAAGTCATTCCAGAAATCTGGACCTCCTACTTCCAAGGAGGGTTGACTCCTCAGTTACTCTGTACCCTCAAATAGTGTATTACAGCAACAAGAGAAGGGCATGTTCTCCCCACAGAAATTGCCAGTGTAAGGCCACACTTGTACAGTGGCAATTTCTATAATCTCTGGCTAAGAGGAGTCAGACCTATGAGAGCTCAGCACATCTCAGGATCAGAACTAAACATGGCTTCCTGCCTCACACTTCCCAATTTTCAGAAATAATTCTCTTCCTGCTACCCTACTTATATTCTCTTAGACCGTTCACAATAATCCCTCTACAGTTCTAAATGCCACAGGAGAAGAATGGAACAAAAGCAATGCAAATGCCAGACTGTCCTGTGTGACTGCTTGTGCTGTGGTTAGATGCTGTGCTGAGATTTTGTCTTTCCTACAAAAAATCATTACAAACGATAACACAAAACAAGAATACAGAATAAAACCACAGTGGCAGATTTTTACAAGTCGCATCTTCTGAATAGCGCAACACAGAATGACATCTATAGAAGAGTAAGGAGAGAGAAATTAATAGTCTGGAGGAAATAGAGAGATTTTAAATTACATTTTAAATTACTTGAAATGAGAAGCTGATGAGACAGGGAGCCACAGGAAGTCTGCTTCCAATGGCAAACCAAGAGTGCTGCTATTTGTGGAGAGAAGGGGCAGTGCTGTAGGAAAAAAAGGGGCATGAGAAAGATGCAGGAAGCGAGATGAAGGGCACAAAGTCGGAAGCAACTCCATGGGATGGTAATGAGACTGAATAGTGTTTGCAGATTGAGTGCTGCAGTGGAGTTCTTTGGCACACAGGATAAAATCAAACAGCGATAGTGTATAAAAATTGGATCTAGGAATTTTCAACCTGGGGAGGCCAGCTGAGAAGGAGCTGTTGTAATGAGATGTAAAAGAGATAGAGTTGATGCAGCTGCATTTGCAGGCAGAACAGAGGTGTTAATAGGGAAATGCACCAGCAGAGGAGATGTTAGGAAAAACAAACTGGGGTTAGGGTGGTAATCATAGAACTGGAAGCCAATGGGGCAGAGAAGAGAAAAATGAGAGAAATGAGATATGGTGTATAAAGAGAATTAAAATGTAAGATATTACACTGGAGAAGAAAAAAGTCACATATCTGTACTGTTAGAAAAGCAGATGAGGTGATCAGAGCAGTCATCACTGACATCCAGATCTGAGGGTCCCAAAGCACTTAAAAAACATTCGCATCAAAGTTGCATGCTGGTGGTTTTCTTAGACCTGTTCAACAAACTATCAAGCCATGGAAAGAAGATTTGTGGGTTTTGCTAGAGAGTCGTAGGTGAAGGAGCTAGAGATGGAGATGATAGACATAGGAAGATAAATGCAGATGGAAAAAACCTCACTGGTCCTCTCTTCTTATCTTCAGGTTTATGTAACTTCAAGATCAACAAAACAGTTTAAACATCAGACATTCAATACTAAAAAATACAAAGTCATCTCTGATGTAACCCTGTGACCAATGGAAGTCTACCAATTAAAATGAGCAGATGTCCATGCAAAATGGGTGTGGGTGCTGCCCTGAGAGTGCCTAAAAAAACCTCTTGTGATAGACAGGAGTGGACTCTGGCATCAAGTATGAGATTCTAATGCTGCCATAGAGAAGTCCCTCAGTTTCTCACTTATGTCCTCTTCCAAGCTAAATCTTGTACAAACGGTTCATTTAGCCTCACAACACTCCTAAAAAGTAACAAGTTAATTAGTTTGCAGAGGCACTGAGGCACCAAAACATCCAAAACGTATTCGTAAAGCACACCAAAATGAAAGTGTTCATGATGATTTTAGTGGGATCTGGGTGCTGTTATGAATGAATTGGGTACTCACGGGTACCCAAGATAACTGTTTCAGATTGAGTCTTGAAGCTACAAACTCCTGTGCTTTCCATGTGAGAATCCGTTTTCCCTTCTTCTTACGCAACCTCTTCTTCCATTGAATGGTGTATTTGAAGATGGCTGGGAAACAAAAAGTGTCCTCTCATGAGCCCTGAGGGTTGTATTCTGCAAAAAAGGAATGCCTTCCTTCTCTACTCAGAAGAGATAGTTGGAGAAGACTAAGATACCCAGGCTGAATTTTCCGCCATGATGAGTTGCTGGGATGTGAACTGTTTTGCCTCCCTTTCTCTTTCCATGCTATGCTAAGGTTTGTATGTACAGCAGCTTCCTAATCAATATAAATAGAAAAAAATCAATACCTGCAACCCATTAGCTCTAACAGATGGCAGGCTGCTAACAAGTCATTCTAGCTGGAATTCTAGTATTTGGTAAAGCACTCTCAGTGAGGATATATGTATATATATGCATATATATACACAAAGTGAATATGACTAGCAGAGAATATAAGTTGTGAGAACATTCCCCCTCCCACCAGCACGTCTATCCCTATGTATTTACATAAGTATGCTAAACTAAAGACACTCTTTCCCACTCAGATGCTGTGCCTCATACTTATCCTCTCCAGAACACACATTTTTCTACACTTAATCTATAATCCCGAACTACCTTCATGTTGGACTATCTTGTGTATAAATAAATACATGCCTCTACATTCCCTTACCCCTGCATTAACCACACTCCATAGAAATCCAGCTTGAGACTCACTTATTCACAAGCATACAGCCATTGTTTCTCCATTGTTGTATCCCCAGATCCTTCATGGAAATTATCTTTTGAGTTCACGTTCATATCCAAAGCCAGGCACAGACAGTTCCCACTGACATCTACATACATCCAACCCTGAAAGCATATTTCAGGCAACAAAGAAAGTATTTGAAAAAGTTCATGAAAAGTTTCTGGCACAGGTTTTGTAGTCAAAATCTGTTCTAGGGCCTAAGGCACAGGGAAGAGTCTCCAGAACGGATCAGAGAGGCAATGAATCTCATCGCCCATTGTGCCTGAAATATGGACACCAATAACTATGTTGCCCCTAGTAAAGTCTTTGTCCATTTATCCACTGACTGTAACTAGATTAGACTGTCACTCCTGATTTGTCTCTTATGGAAGGGGTGTTTCTCCTGGTCAACTCCTGAAAGTCCAAATTAAAAGCGGTAATCATTTCCTGACAAACAGTTTTATGGAACTCTACTGAAGAAATGTACATGGGCCGTGGTTTGGTTCTTTAAGAAAAAAAACCCCGTTTCCACGTAAACATAGTAATCAGAGAATTGCAAAGAATAAGTAAAAAAAGAAAAAGGCTTTACTTTTTCTAAAGGTTTTCAGAATCTTGTTCGAAGCATCAGTGCAATGATAAATGCTGAGGTAAAGGTGAGGTGTACAGTGAGGATGGTTTGTGTTGACACTGATCGATATCCTGTGGTATCAGTCTTCCTTTCAGTATAAAGGGCACAGATGGGGACAGACAAGAGGATCTTGTGCAGAAGCATCTATTCAATATCACCATTTAAAGCCACAATCCAGCCCTAATATGAGCTTTTGCCACCCAGACCTCTGCAGCCACAGAGGTATCACTGGGCATTCCTCCATGGACAGACTTGCTCTCCTAGGTCTGGTGGTACTTTCATCTTTAGGATACCCTAAGCTTTTCTTCTGTCAGATAGTTTAGGGTATTGGGGCAGAAATATTAGACATTTAAAATCTCTGATGCTCAGTAGTATATCAGGGTTAAAAGGATTCTTGAAGGAACATCCTAAGAAAAGCAAGAGAAGTGTTTAGTGTCTAGGATGGGCTATTTCATCCCTATGAATTATCAGAGGGACAAATGAAGAGCAGCACATATCACAGCACCTATTCATGAGTTCAGTGAGTTGGCATTCTAAGAGAATTCAGAATCACCATATCCCACTGATGCCAGAAACAGGCTACCAATTTTAATGTGAGAAGGATTTACTGCTGTAGTCCCCACATAGTCAGGGAGGCATCCCATGAGGTGTAAAAGTAACTAAGACACTGTTTCAGAGCAAGTTAGCTGATACATCATGACCATAGAGCTCTTGTATTGTATGAATTCCTAGGATTTGTTTTCACATTACCATTGTAATGGTTTTGGATCCCCCAAGTGAATTCCTACAGAGGAAGTAGGTTAAACACATCAGATTAAGCCAGTCAGATGCTAGACTGGAGCATTATGGTGATGCATAGAAGAGTACTCCATGGATACAAATTGTCAAGAGGTGGTATTCTCTGCCTTGGGAATAAAGGCCTACTTTTAAAAAGGAAGCAAAACACATAAGTCTATTTAGGCTTCTAACTCCATGTTTAGACAGTGAGGAACTGTCCTGATTTTCAGTTGTGCTAAGCAGTCAGCATCTCTCGTCGAATTTAGAGAGATGTAGGGGCTCCAAACACCTCTGAAAAGTCTAGATTTCTGTTTTGATGTTTTAATGTCATTTAACAGAGTAGCTTTGACCTCATAAACCAATGAATTTCTTAGCAGAAGTTAAATCAAAAACCCCAAGGCCAAATGGTGGGTTCATGAGTATTTGACACTTTCAGTCATTCACTGCAGCTACTGATCACTTTTGAAAATTTCTGGGAATGATCAGAAAGCAGCGTTTACTTATATGATGGGAGATCATGGGAAGTGAGGAGCCTACTGCAAGGCAAAACAATTCCCAGCATTGCACTTTGCTCATACAGCTCCACCAGACCACGCTCAGGGCCTTGATGATGTATCTCTGCCTCTATGTGGGTCTCTTTGGCAGCTGTCCCCAGCAGAGGCTGACCAAGCACTCCAGCTCATCCTCCAAGAGTGTCGGATTATGGTTCTCCTTCGTGCTTCTCTAATTTGTTTGCTCAGTTGTTGTCCTCTTTGACACAGTGAGCAAGTCAGGCAGAGGATACAGGGAAGCATCTCTCAGCTATGCTCTGCAGCCAATAGACATGGGAACATGCACAGGAGTAGGCAGCTCAGAGCAGCAGAAAGGCTGTTTTTTCCCTGGGTTACGAGGGCAGCTGGGAGATGAGCAATCACCTGTGCAGAGCTGGTCCTCCTCCCATGCTCATCACTACTGCATTCTCTGGCAGGACCCTTTTCCTGTGTCCATTAGATAAAACTATTCATTTGCCATCTTTCCATTAGCCAGTCAGAAATGACAAAACACTCCTCTATTTCACAGACCATTGGGACTCTTTTCTGCAACTGACCTATATTGGTTATAAGCTTAATTTGTTCTGGCCTGCACTCCTCTCTCTTCTCCCACATGGAGCACATGCACTGCTCCTCCCCCTCAAACAAACACCTTTGCACATCCAAGGACATTGTAAAAATAAAATGATCACAATCTGGCCCTCTGGGAACCTTGGTTTTATAGTTTGTCCCACTCTGATGCCAATAGAATTCACAACCCAGTTCAAGAGAGACAGACAGTGAGAGAGAGAAAGCAGGCAGACAGGCACAAGACAGAAGGAGATGGAGGAATTGGGGAGAGAGAAAAGGAACAGAAGGAAAGAAACAAGCCTTCTAGTCTAGAACACAATGGAGAAAAGGGGATGGAGTTATAGGGACAATAAAAAACTTAAATTATAGAAAATTGAAGGAAAAGAGAAAGAAGTAGATGGAAAAAAACCCAGGAAAGTACAGAAGAGAAAAGAAATGGTCAAAGTGAGGAAGAGGAGGTCAAGTCAGGCAGCAAAGTGGTGTCTGTGAAACAAGGCAGAAGAAATAAGAAGGTGCATGTAAATCTGGGCACTACTTTTTCATGTCTCCTTTTCTACTGTGAGTACACTGTGAGGAAAAGGGCAAGAGGAAAGGGAGAGGAGGATAAATAAATACCTGAGCTGCCATGCTAAACAGCTTCTAATAGTCAAGCAGATATGCTTGAAATAGGCAGTCCACAGGTTGCAAACAGTCAGGTACAAATTGCAGTTCAGCAGGTAGGAAACAGCCTGCACTAGCATAGTGGCATTTACATTCCTGGGTCCACTGGGTCTCTCTGTGCACTGGCAGCGAGCCCTGAATGCATAAAAATGCTTGTTTAGTACCGGGGAATTGTGCTCTGATGGCTGCCCTGCATCCTCTCTCAGGTTCCAATAAGAAAATCTCAGCCCCAAACATACGAGTGCAGATACTCTCCGTTCTTTTCATACAAATTCCTTCCTCCCCACTGCCTGATGCCAGCTCTTGTTTGCATTTCCAGGGTCCATCTCTATCTAGCCTTGTTCTTTTGTTGCTCTGCTTTTGCTCTCTTCTTTCCTTATGGCTCCCCTTCCTCACTCCCATTCATTCAGCTCACCCTTACATAGGCCTATATAAACACACACAGAGAATTTATCTCCACCTCTGTAGTGGAGATAAATTATCCACTTACCTATGAGTGTAGTACCTGGCTGGCACACTTCTCTCTCCCACAGACAATCCACTGCTTTCCATAACGCAACCCTGCCAAATCTGCCTTTCCTTCCTTCACTGCCTTTCTCTTGCTGCCCCCCAGCCAGTCTGTTTTTCTCTCCCTGCAGTTCTTTATGTTTCTCCCTTTCTTCAATCTGTTCTTCTTCCTTCTCCCTAACTCTGCCCATCTGTCTGTCTGTCTCTCCTTCCCACAGTTCTCTCCAGCTGATACACATGTACCCCAGTGTCTCTGTCCCCTTCTCCCCCTGCCATACTTCATTTTTGTGTGTCTCCTACACACCCAGGCCCACACTTGCTCTCTCCCATACTGAGAGGAGGCAGCAGCAAAGAACTTGCTGCTGACCGCTGCATTGCTAGGAGGCAAACACATGGCTGGCCTTGTGCAGGCCAGTTTCTGCCTGAGTGCCCCAAGTCACATATCCCCAGCATCATCTCCAGCACTGGGAAAACAGATGGTATAATAAATGAGTGCAGTCTGATAAAAGGAGGAAAGGGTGCCTGCCTCGGATGCTGCTCCTCACCCACACAGAGACACACATCCGACATGGGCACAGCCCTCTCGCTCCTATACCAGTCCAGCTTTGTGCCAGAACTAGCCAGCTGAACAGGGCACAAGCTCTTCCCTAGCACCAGATGGAAAAGAGAGGGGTAGGAGAGGGTGGTAGTGGATAGAATGACCAGTGGCTATTTTTCTGACTACAACTTCCAATCCTGGAAAGCAAAGTACATGGGAGGTAATAAGCAATCTTAAGGTCATGGGAGGGCTGGTGACATGGGAGGTGTAGCAGAATTGTGGGGTCATATAAGACCTCCACATGCAGAGACAGAAGGAAAAAGGCAAGAAGCATGGACAGGAAAGAGGAATCATGTATCAAAATAGCTGTGGACCAAGATGGGATTCAGGGATCACTTCTATCTCAGTGAAGAGGGAAAGCCAACCTACTGGCAATCTTATCTGTGAGGGCCATCAAGAGCAACAACATACTCTGCTGAAGGGAAATAACCCTATACCTCAAAAAGGACAGAAACCAGAGGGCAGGGCTTGCATTACTCTGCTTTTGCTCATACTAGAACCATCCTTTTGCTCTTATCCATGTTCCATGTAACATGGATAAACAATGTCAGCTCCATGACATTGTCCAAGAATGCTCCTTTACCTCTTCTACTACTTCCCCAGATACCTTCATCCAGAGACTTGCAGCATCCTTTCCTCTGCATTTACCTGTTAGAAGAAATTCATATTTGTTATTCTTTCCAAACCCGCCAGAATTCCTTTCTCATCTAACATTTTCACATTCATTGCAGCCTCTATTTGCTGACAAGAGCACTGAAAAGCATTATCTTAACCCTGCAAGACATCTTTCCTAGATACTCTGTTCTGCTGTGCCTACAAGCTGATTTTATGCCTCATGTTTCAACTATAACCCGAATCTCAACACTTCCAGTTCTGCAGTCCTCAAATTGAGGCCACCCAACACCACAGAAACAAAGTCTGAGATATGTCCCACAATGGCCAGACATAACTGTTAGTCTAAGAGAGAGCAACACTTCACAGGACTCAAAATGAATTTGCAAAAGCAGAGAAGGGAAACCAACACAGAAAACATTCATTCCATCCCTTCTGCTGAATGAACTGATTGTGAAGTTCCTGTTGTGAGATATCAATACTCAAACTGTAGTGGGCATTTCTGCCTGGTCAGGTGGAGGTGCAGGTTCTCTTTCCATTCCCTGAATGTATTCATGGTGCACCATAACAATTAGGCATAAATGTATGTGTTGTTGCCCACTCTCCCTCTCCTCACCCCACCCCCCCCACAAAAAAAAAAAGGTTTAAGCAGTAAAGTCATGATAATTTCTGGCAAAGGAAAATAGAGATAGTGGAGATAGCGCTGGAATTAATTTGTGTTTTAAATGTATTTATGAAGATATGTGGGTACCAACTGTAGATATCTATTTCCCTCAACTCAGAAATTCCCTCAGAAGAGCTGTACTCAAAATGAATTTCCAACATCTCTTCACACTTTCACCCTGATAGTCTGATAGTACCTTCAGCATACCTACTCTATTTTTTCTGGTCTCACCTGGATACGCTGTCTCCAGCCACTGCTGTTCACAGAATCACAGCTTGCTGTTCTTATCGTCCCACACTATTCCTAAATTTATAATTCTGGATTCTTCTTACTGCCCTTTCAAATTATAGTGTCACACAGACTTTAACTCTTCCTGCCTTATTCTACTGCAGGCCCTACATCTTCAACCTAAACTGATGGCTACCAGTGACCTTCCTCATCATGGCTCTGAATCCTCCTGTCTGCCCTTGGCCCTGAGAACTTGGCCCTGAAAATCTCCTTTCAGTTATTTATTCTTACCACTTGCCCTTCCATCTGCAAGTTCATTCAGCTTTATCCTGTATCCTCATTTTCCCTCAGTTGCTCATAAAAAAATTACTTTTCCTCCCACTTTATTTCCATACAGCATTCTAAAAGACAGGAAAAGCCTTTGGTTTTCCCATCCCTAAATCCCACCCTCCCAATCTGCCTCAGCAAATCCTTTGGGCTCTTCATGAAGGAATACAGACCTACAAATTTCCTACATATTCCTGTTCCCCTGCTGCTCCTACATTTCCTCTGTTTGGGACACAGAAGTTGATCACTTCTGCCTTTATACCCTTTTCCTCACAGTTCCTAACTTGCAGCCCTCATATTAGCTATTTTTCTACTGCTTGTGCAGAAAGATTACAGGCTCCACACATCTCCAATTGATGTGTATCTAGCTGGAGGGAAACTCATCAAACTGACCCCCTCCCTGACCCAGCTTGACATGTAGGGTCTGTCACATTTCCCTTTTAAACATTCCCAAATTAAATCTCAGAGACCAGGAAAGGGAGCAATTCTAAGCTTCTCTTGACAAACAGCTTTAGGGGAGGAAATATGTGAAGCCATGACAGAAAAACAAAAGACCTCCAAAGAGTAAAAATACCCTACCAAAAATTCCCACCAAAACCCCAGGTTAGAAGAACAGCCAGTGTCTGACAAAGTTACACTGCAGCAAGCTCTGAAGAGCTGAGATGAGGCTGCCAGGACTGAGCTGGTGGTCTCCTGCCAGGAAATTACACCCTAGACTGAGCAACATCACCATCTCTCAGGTGATTTCGACAGGGAGTCACAACAGCTAAAGAGCCCTGAAAAGACTCAAGACTGAGTAGCTTTCTTCTTCCTCCCTCCCCTAAGCATTGTTGTTCCGGGTCAACAGAGCCAAGGGCAACTGGCACAGAATACATTGTTCTCCAGGCAAAATGACAGCAGGAGGAGGAAATAGGACACAAGAAGTAGAGAGATGATGTGCCCCTAGGCCAAAAGAGATGTTGTGGAGGCTAACATGGCCCTTGAAGTGCTCCTGCTCTGACTCCACCTTTGCTGCAGAAGGTCCGAGAAGTCTCTCAGCCCTAGGTTCCACATAGTATCATCTGCAAGATGGAAAAATTACTTGTTAAGAGCAAGCAGAGGTGGATATTGTCCATCAAGGAGCAGATATGAGATAGGAAAAGAACTGAGAATGCATGGGGAAAGAAGGGTCCCATCATGCAGGTATCAATAATAGGGATGTCTTCCTGCCACTAGCAAATAATCTGACATCACACTGCTGACTTTGTGCAGGCAGATGAGACCATAACTACAAGCAACTGCCACCTCAACATCATAGACACAGTAATTATTAAAAACAGAGCACAGCCTTGAGTTGCATAAGGACCCCTACAGATCTGCATAAGCGCCAGCAGAAAGCAGTTGCTGCCTCCAGAACAGAAATGCAGTGTTTTCCCTGCTGTCAGCACCTGCATCAGGCTCCCAGTTTCTCTTGAGATACAGCTCTTAATTGGGATAGATTGTACGTTTTCTGCTGCAGCCCAGCCCAGCTCCCAGTTTAATTGCTAGTTTATGACTTAGCCTGTTTTGTGCTTTCCACGCTACTTCTTTCCTCATTTAATCTAATAGAATTATAGAAAGTATTGCTGGGAGGACCTCAGGAGGCCACACAGTTTATCCTTCTGCCCCAAGGCAGTATTTCATTTTCAACAACATCATGTGTCTTTTGCTATCACGTCAGATCAGTCCAAGATGTATAGTGGGTAAAGAAATGAAGCTTACCCAGGGGAGTCAATTGGCATAAAAGACTAAATCCAGCTCTTTAAGTCACTGAAGTTATATCAGAAATAACCCTGGTCCAAATGGTGTCATTTATCAGATCAGTCTTTTAAAAGATGTCCTTTCTTAAGTTTAAAGTCTTTAAAATGAACAAATCTCTAGAAGAAAATGTTTTGACAGCCCCATTTCAGTATATTTAATGCTTCATTATGAACAGCAGTGACCACTCCATTGTTAAGACTCAACAGATCTTATCACAGTGTGATCAGCTTTGAAACTCCTATTAATTCCCACAATAAAACCTGAACTTTCTGAAATTTTGCATCCTGAATTTCACTCCACAATAGACTTTGTCTGGCAAGACCAAAGAAAACCATTAAAGCATCTTTAATATGACAACTTTACACAAACAAATTTCCAGCAAAATTTCACAATGTCAGACAGCTTCTTAAGGCTTTTTCTTACAAGACAATTTGACTAAAAATTCCACTTTTGTTTCCTTTTGTCTATTAATCTAAGAAGAAATGTCTTGCAGCCTTGGGAATAGATAATGCAGAAATTAGAAGGATAAAAAAAGTCAGCTGGTGATGTATCAAGCTAAGTAAAGCAGGGTACAAGTTTAACAGAGATTCTTTGCAGACCCATGAGGACCAAAGGAAAAGTAAGAAGGAGGGACTCCAGGGAGGAAAGAAATGATTTTGTCTAATCAAACAAGCAAGCAGGAAAAGGGACTACATATCTAGTAAAACCAGTTAAAGGCCTGTTTGTTTCCTTCCCCTTCTTTTGAAATTTCAGTTCTGGTTGAACTGGGTCTTTTCTGTGTTGTAACACTCATGCTGAGCACCTGCAGCTCTGCACAGCTGGACAAAGCAGGAGAGCTGTAAGAAGACAACAAGCTTCCTGGTCAGCATTCAGGCTTTCTGTCTTCCACCTACTGTTCTCCACAGCATCTGTAATTCAGACTGATGCTAAGCCTATAAGCAGCAAATACACATCCTCACTCTACAGATGTGACTGCCACAGTTAGATAGGAGAAACTTAATAATGGCCCCAGACTCTTACTCATTCTGATGGTCCAGCTCACTTACTCACTACCCTGAACTCCTTCACACAGAGACAAAACTATTTCCACAATCTTCCCATGTTTGGCTCCCATGTTTTCTACCCTCTCTTCACTCTTAGCCTCTACAACCAAAGTCACAATTGAGCCAGGAAAATAGCAACAACCACCACTTGCGTCAGGCTGGTATTATACAGCACATTAGCCAGGAAGGACAATATATTATGCTATTAAAATGCATTTGAAAGGGCTGAGATTGTTATTGTCAAACACACTATTTTGAAGGACATTAAATCATGTCCACATTAGTGCTTGAAATAGTACTGTAAAAAGTTGGACAATATGATTTAGACACACCTTCTTTCCCAATTGTAGTTGTGGCCTGTGGAAGAGGGAAAGGGGCAGTGGGTGAATCCCTACTGTTAGCTAATTAGATCATACATTTCCTCTCTCAGGCAATACATCCTTCCCTGCACAGGCTGCATTTTTCTTCACTAACTTCTCAAAAGCAGCTTCCCTATAAATCACAAATCACCACTGCAAGCATTCCCTTAATGAGCTCCTCCAGCTTTTGCATTTATTTTATAAAAGAGCATTCACCAATCTTCATCTTACTGGTGCATTTAGAGTGTTTATTTGAAGTTATGGGAGGTCCTTCAGGAGCAGAGAGATGGACTCCCTGGTTAAAGATTGCACAGAATTCATTTCATTACCTATTCTGAAGGCATTCACCCCCCCTAGATACACCATGACACAGGTGACATACACATCTAGCATGTTATTTTCAATATGAAAAGATACGTCTTGTTTTGTGATCACATCATCAATAAAACCAGGGGGAAACAAGATACCAAATAAAAAACAAACCTTCTTTAGTTCTATACCTAGATCAGCACAGCATCCAAAATAGCTTTTATTCTTACTAGTCAGAGACACCAGCACCTGCAAGCAAGAGTCTATACAGCCTATGTAAATCAACAGAAAACACCCAGGATTAACAAGACAACCCATGTAAAATAACAAATACCAGAAATGCTAATCCAATTCAAAAAAGAGTGAGTCTCCTAGTTACCCTAAGTTCATGGAGGACCCCTTCCTTCTTTGGAAAAAGAAGAAGCTTTCCCAGCTTGTTCTGTCCTTTTTGAGTTGGCTTCTAGCAAAAGAACCTCTTGTTTTCACTTTTTATAGGTTGAGCTCCTACTGACCCTCTTTAACTGGTATTCATGCTCCCTAGCGAGATCCCAGCATCAACACACTGTTGCCAGAGAAATGAAGCCAGTGCTTCTCCAGATTCTTGAAGTGCTTCATAAACTCTGCTACAACATCTGCACCCATATTTCTTACGTTCAAATTAATGTACTTTTCCTAACACTGGGCATAAAAATGATTATAAACCACACGTATAAAAGTCTTGAAACACAGATTCCTGAAAAGACTGCCTGAAAAATCACTCAGTGTTTCGTCTCTACAAAACTCAGCTTCCCTTGCCCAAGGGAGTCTACCATAATCTGGAAGATAACGGTTAAATTTTTGAAACTTTTGGTATTAGGCTCAGTTACAAGGCAGTACCTTACCACAGATGCTTTTGCATACTGCATTGGCAAAGACTCTTATATGTGCAACATCAGTACTCCACACAAAAGAGCAACTCTCTTTAGGCTTTTACCTTTTCTAATATGAAACTTCTAGCCAGACACAGCTGAGTCAGAGTAACTTAGCCAGGCTGTCTTTCATTTCCTTAGTCCTGTTTCCACTAGGAACATCAGAACCGTGGTCTTTTATCTCAAATTCAATGACAAGCAGAGAGACTTTAATAAGAGGACTCTGATTTTGAGATTGAGAACTGAACCTAATCAGAATGTTATTGCCAAATTCAGCTGACAAAAATGACACAACAATATGTAAGATGATAAAGACATGAAGAAGAAAAGGTAGTTTTTTATATATTTTAGATTCATCTTTAGAATAGAAAAGGTATTCTTGCAATTTCACTCCATTTAGCAGTTAAGCCAATTTGGATGAGCCCGCAGGAAGCCTTTCCTGCTCACTTCAAGGGAGGTGGCAGCCTCTGGAGAACTCCTGTGACCTGGGACCAGCAGAGGGCACTGCGTCACCAAGTGACAGCGGTTGGACGCAGCACGGCTCCCACCAGGCAGGGACAGCGAGCCACGCCGAAGGAAAGAAACAGATTCTGGAAATTAGAAACATGCATTAGTCACCAGCATATCAATCCCACAACTGATAAGGACAACACTGTTAAAACTGGTCTCCAACTCTGGTCACTTCTGGAAACACATCTAAATCCAACTCTGCCTCCACACATCTCAGTCACCAGGTGTTGATTTTAGGGCAATAAGCCTCCTCCTGAAAATGCTTTTCAAGGGGTAGGGCCAAATCGGTCCTGCCCTGCAGTGTATGTATCAAGGCTGGCTTAAGTCAAAAAACATCCAGTCAGCTTCCTCTCTCCTTTTCCAAACCTCTAAATCCTTGCTTGTAGCAGCAGGAAGTCTGTTCAGACAAAAAGATATCAAAGCAAAGAGCTGGCAATTTCCATTCTGTCCTCCCCTTTTACTCTCCGCCTCCTCCAACCTAGCAGACTTTCAATGAGCAGAGAACCAAGTTAGAGGACATGAAAGGAATGCTGAGGTAGCAGCTTCAGAAAAGTGTCTTTCTACTTGCTTATTTCTAGTTTATTTTGAATTACCAGAGGATGACCATGAAGTAGCAAATAGCTAATATTTTTTCTTCTCTCTGTATTCAGTCTAGTAGGAGTCTCAGCACTAGAAGAAGCTTAGAGGTTAAATAAATCATACCAGTCAGGCTAGTGAGTGAAAAGTTTCCACTTTCTCTTTGTACAGTTGGTGGAATAACCTTGCCAGAATGTGGAAAGGGGCCTCAAAATTTTTCATTTCCTTCTGTAAAGAAATAAGAGAGTTGTGAATTGCAGATGGAATGAGCATTTGACTATTTCTGCTCTGTTTCACCAAAGAAGGACGAAAACTGAGTTAGATGACAAACAAGGGGGAAGAGAGTCCCCAGTTATCTTTCTCTGCCTGAAAGAGAAGATAACTTTACAAACATCCCCCGACACAGATGGGGAAAGGAGCAGGTACTCACCACTGACATCTCACAGTATTCCAGGCCATGTTTCTCAGCCCACTCCTGTGCTTGTTCCTGCTCCACAACTCGACGATCAGCTAGGTCTGTTTTATTCCCCACTAAGACACCTACAGAAAAAAAGACATGAAACAAAATAAAAAAAAAACCCAGCTCATCAATGCTGACCTGTAAGCCATAAATACTGGAACATTTGTAGAAGTAACTGAAAAAGTTGGAGGTATGGAGAATAGTCTCTAACTACCTAGAAAAGATTCCAAGAAGGAAACATATTCTAGCCTTATCTGCTTTTTGATAAAAGCAAAGGAGTTAGAGGAAGCCATGTCTGCCCCTGACTTAAATGCTCTATTCCACAGCTCAACAGAAACAACTGCTGTCATACAAGGGGGAGTAGATAACAAGAATCACCCACATTCTTACCTGGGATGTGCAGCCCAACTGCTTGAGCCTTCAGCTTCTCCAACCATTTGTTACAGTTGTTGAAGGATTGCTCATTAGTGACATCATACACAAGGCACAGGACGTTGGGCTGCTCCCACTGCACAGCAAGAAAGGAACACTGTCAGCTCTAATGAAACTGATGTGGTCAACAGCCAGGCTGTAAACGTGGCAAACACAGCTGCTAAGATGAAAATAAAAAGCCTAACACCCAGGAATCCTATGCCCTGGCTAAGGTTTCACATTTCAGTTGACCCAACTAAATCACTGACATTGGGAGAGGTGGTCTTGCTTTCCTCCCTGGTCCTTTCTGTGCAGTCCTGCCCCTTTACTTTTATCAGCTCTGGCACTCATCTGATCCCCGGGCAAGCTGATATTTCATGCTGAATCAGCACAAAATTAATCCTAGAAAAAAAGTAGAAAGGTTTTCTTCCAGTTTGAGAAGCTGAGCCAGCTTCTAGAGAAGTCCCTTGCACCTAGATCTAGTGCAACTGCAAAAGTGGAATCGCTTTTGTAAACAATGAACCATTAGGTTGACTTAGCCATCTTATGAAAGCTCACATCAATTAACTGATTCTGCTTCTCAAAATGAAATAATACAGTAGAGAACTATACAGGGAAGGTCACAAATATGTGAAGGAAAAAACTCAAGGGCAGGATTATGCTCAAGGACAAGAATGAATCCTGTTGGATCAAACACATCACCGTAACACAAAAAAAACCTCACCCACTGTTGAAGTTGCAGCAAAACAGATGTTTTTCTAAGAAATAAAAATAACTTTAAACAACAGTACACAAAAATTCTCAGTTAAAATGCCCTATTTCTTTTGTAAGAATACTGCCTATCTGCTTTCCTTTCTCTGGAAAGTATTTCTTCTAGTACTTATACAAGTTTTAGAGAGCCAGAACAGGATGCGTTGGCAACTGAGGTAATTGCTCCCATTTACACTAAAGACAAAGTTTGCTACATCTGCCAGACTGAGGAGCTCAGATCTTCAAAGCAAAAGCACTTCTTTGGAAGAAGAGGACTGTTACATAAGACTTACCAGTTTCTCCAGCATTTCAGAAAATAGATCTTTTCCTGCAGAGTCAAAAATGAAGAATTCCTGAAAGCGGAAACAGAAAGAAGACTCTTGCCAAGAAAAATGCAGTGTAGGGAAAGGTTTTGGAAGTAAATACTGCAACTTGTAACTCCAATATTTTATTCAGTACAGCAGTGTCATGTCCCTAAGGGACAAATTTCCCGCACTGAGAAAACTCCAGATAGTATGAGAAAATAAATAGCCATTTTTCAAGTATAAGCAGTAAGAGTTACTTCCAAGGCCCCAAGTCTAGTTTCCATCCCTACTGGAGACAGAATATGTGGCGTGAGACAGTAACCTCTACTATTTATACAAAATTATATACATTCCATCAATGGGAGTAAAGGGCATTAAGGAAAAATAAGAGAAAAGCTTTGGCTTCTGTAGTTCCAAGAATCACAAACTAAACCCGAGTGCCCTAAAGGACAGAACAGAATCTCAACAAAGCTAGCAATAACTTTGGTTTAAAATGTTGTGTTTGGTACAAGTATATAAAAATTACATTTTTAACACTAAACTAACCCTGGAGTATCAGCAATTATACATGATGAGCCTCATTTCCTTAATGCAACTTAATTGCCCTATGAACATGCATAGTGATCTTCCACCAGAATGAGACTCGTGTGGGGCTTGAGCTCTGGATGTCTCTTTCTGACCCAATTTATGTCACAGAAAAACTCACCACACTATCATTTGTCTCTGGAACTGATACAGCCTTCACCAACAGTTCTATTCCCGCTGTCTGTCAAGAAGAATCAGGAAAATGAGGATCAGGAGAGTTTTTAAGAGCCTGTCCAACTGCATACCAACCGTGCATTGGATTGAGGCAATTCTTGTGAATCATTACAATTCCATCACAGACCACTGGAAACTCAGCAATACTCCTCCTAGCTCTGGTAACCTAATCTCACCAATATGTCAAAGACTCATAGATTTGCTCAGCTGGGGTAAAAAGGAGGAGAACCAAAGAGATTTGCTTATATACAGCTCAGAGTATTAGCTGACGTCTGCAGGTCTACTCTCACACTGCTGCTCTAATGCACGCCTTAGAACGTTTTGCACTAACCATGTGATGAGCTAACATATGGGAGAGATTATTTGTGCTTCTTCCACCTTTTATCTCATCCTACTTTGTAGCTCATTTGTTTGTTCTATTTCTATCCTTAAATTCTGGTTTCCATCTTGATTTCAATGAATAAACATATTTTAGGTTTGTTTTCTCCACACTCATATTTTTCTTTTTTTACTTTACTTACATTTACTTTTATTTTTATCCTGCTTCTGATTAGTCATCACCATTGATTCTTACACTGGAAGACTGCAAACTGTATCCTCTTCATCTGGGAACAGTTTCTGTAGATTATAATTATCTTGGGGCTATGCAGCACATCTTGGTGTTTGCACAGTGATAAGCGCACTGTCCACATGTACATTTAATAATTGGAATTAAAAGCTTTCTCCTACAGCAGTGCTTTTTCATAGAGTAGTCCCTAAAGGGGGGAAGCTCTCTAACACCACAAAACCTTATGAAAACATTGGTTCAGCAGGAAAATCACAAGATTAACTAAATTATTCTGCCTTAAGTTTCAACACCAGCACGTACATAATGCAGATTTACAGAACGTTAATGTTTTCTCTTCAGAATCTAGGCTGTAAGAAAGAAAATCCTGTAAGATCCCACCTCGAATGTCTCAAAATCGTATTTATTTTCTTCTAGGCCTCTCAGTTTTACCATTCATTTTAGAAAAATTTTTGACAGCAGTTTGAGCCTGTTGTATGCTTACCAGTGTGTAGTTCTTCTGAAAATGAGCCCCATCACTGCGAAATATCTGGGCTAAAGCACTCTTACCCACAGCTGGATCTCCTGCAAAATCAAAAACATAAAATATTTTTGCTTCATACTAGAGTATCTTATTTTTCCTCAGTTCTGTTACTATCACGTTGTAATACCCTAGATTCTCTAACTCTGAATACAGGCAATTTAACTGTCACATGAAACACGAAACCATCTAAAAGGTAATACCATTATGCATACTGGTGGCTGACATCTGATTTTTGACCTATGCACAACAACAAAGGACTGCCAGATCAGTGTGGAACTGCTGCTTGTTCTAAAATTCATGCCTACTCCACAGCCCTTACCTAGGAATTAAAACTTCCCAGATATGTTATCATGTAGAGAAAATTTCAATGTGATAAGGGACTAGGATTCCTAGGAGGCTATTTCCTCTCCTTAGGTTACCCATCACCCCAGACTCAAATCTTTTTAATATACTGAGACAAAGCTGCTTAACCTGGTAACATTTCTCAATGAACTCTTCTTGCTGACCCTGCTAAGAGAGCAACTCTTGCTGACTCAATGCTGCTGGTGGCTCATTAGTTGCATCCTGGGCATAACAGAAGCAAACGTCAGAGAGAAAGCACATGGCTGGAGAGAAGAGCCTGCTGATTCATCGCTGTATGGAAGGAAAAGCAAGGTGCTTTAGTTTTTGCTCTTCTAGAGCCAAGGCTTTGCACAACACTTTGGGCAAACCTGGCGGCTGCCTGCTTTGGCCAGCTCTTACAAAACTCTGTGAGATCCAAAGCAATCACAGGATCACAGAATATGCTGGGTTGGAAGGGACCCACAAGGATCACTGGGTCTAACTCATGGCCCTGCACAGGACCATCCCCAAGAGTCACACCATGTGCCCAAGAGTATTGCCCAAATGCTTCTTGAACTCTGTCAGGCTTGGTGCTGTGACCACTTCCCTAGGGAGCCTGTTCCAGTGTCCAACCACCCTCTGGGTGAAGAACCTTTTTCTAATATCTAACCTAAACCTCCTCTGACACAACTTCAGGCCATTTCCTCAGGCTCTGCAGAACTCACATATGCCTATATTACTACATGAAAGATATCATAAATCATAAGCCTTTCTAAACAAAGACTTAATGCTTCCAAAGAGCTTATAATTTCTCCACATAATGTCTCACTAGCCTGGATAGTTAAAAGGACAGGAGCCAGTAATTAAATACCTCAGTGGTTCAAGTTTTAATCTTAAAGGCACACTCTTAACAGCCAAGCCTGGAATAGTCTTTCACATTATGTTGTTAATAAATAAAGCCAGAAAGGAAGTATTTTACATTATGTTGTTAATGAATAAACCAAGAAAGGGATATATTTTTTACTCCATTACAGCTTCCTAATGGTATTTTGAAGGAAATTGGTAAAACTCTCTGCTCACATACAGAGGAGGTAGGGTATTTTGGATAGTGATAATTACCCCTAGATGCATTAACCAAATGTAGTTCTTGTTTAAACATTTTTAGCATGCTTGCTTACTTTGAGCTGAGTTGGGTTCATAACATTTAGACAGGAAAATCTGGTAAGTCAGCTTGTTTGTTCTCTGATCAGTTCAAGCTTGTTCGGAAGACAACACTCTGTTCTGAGTGGAAGCTATTCTGTATTTCAATAGACAATTAGATCTGTCTTGGTAAAATGAGATAGAGAGGCACACATTGCTCCAAACTGGGCAGGCATCAGCCAGCACAAATTCTTAACTAATGTGTTGCCTTTCTTTCACTTGACAGCCCCAAGTGTTCTTTCCCTCTTTTTATTCTTTGCCATCCTCTTTAGTCCATCACACCAGTACGCCTCCTCAAAGTAAGTTTCCTTGCCCTTTTCAGTTTAGTCTCATGTGCCAGTAGTGCACAACAGAGAATATATTCTATCCATATTTCTGTTATTCTGCTAGAATCTGTAGGGTCTTTCTAAAACGCCTGCTATTGCCAGTTATCTCTCTACAATGAAAACCTTTGTGTAGTGTCTCCATAGTTAACTCAGACAACAGATTTTTTTACTTTGTGTCTATAAATGATCCTCGAGGTAATACAGGAATTGTCTTCTATTGTCAACTTAATAGTCTCTGCTTTGCTAATAAGAGCCCTTTTCCCCTGTTCTCTTTGACCTTGATGTAGCTCCCAATTCTGGCTCTTCATAACCATTTCCTTAGGTCCACAAGAGCTCTCAGTTCCATTTCTAATGGATTTGCTCCTATCTATGTAATTGCATTTTCTTGTTCCCTTTAGGTTGTTGTGCTTACTCATATCTTAGGTCCCTTTCACTAGAGTGTTTTTTTCTGCAACAGAAAATCTATTTTGCCTGGTCTGTTTCATTGATTTATTATTTTTAATCATACATGGATATTATTGTAGCACATAACATATGACAAATGGCATAGGACATTCCTGTTCTTTGTTCAAGAGAATTGAAAAGGCCGCTCCAGACACAATTAGGATTAAGGACATTAACAGGTCATCCAAAGAAAACTTATGTGATTTTAAAACGGTCGTGGAATTGGCCTTTAGTAACACTAAACGACAAAACTGGATAGACTTCAGCAAAGCCAGTATATTGGGAACAGAAAACTTCCAAATTGGAAATGCCTATGTTTCAAGTGTAGAAGACGGGCAAGATATTCACGCTGTTCACAGCAGCAGACCCACAAGGGAGATTAATTCATTTGGCCTTTGCCAAAGACCACATCTGGCTCTGTATGAGTAGATGGTCAGCTGCTTCTGAGGTTAAAAAAGGCAAACATTTTATTCTGTCTGGATGAAATAATTTGGAACAAAGAGTTAAACCTGGGAGTTGACTGCACACAAAGGATTTGTGCTTTTGGCTGAGGCTGCACAGAGCTTCAATGTAGATGGAGGGGAAAAAATAAGTT
>VXBI01011679.1:1936615-1966652 GCA_013397375.1 Toxostoma redivivum
CGTGCTGCGGCAGCTTCAAAGTCGGCCACGAAGCCGGGTCAGCACGGTGGGAACAGGCGGTGTGTGAGGCCGCTGTCACCCTGTGGGAGTGGAGCTGCGCTCCTTCCCTGGCCGGGCCAGCAGCTGATCCGCTCTCCTTTTCTCCAGTGCACACTTCTCCTTGTGTTTGGCCGTGTTAATGTACTCAAGGAAAAAATTCTCTTGCTTGCTGATATCTTAGCTGCGTTCTCCTCTTTTTCCTCCTCTTTGTTAATTTTTGTAGCCTTTCACACTGCGCTAGGTTAATTTCTTTATTTGTTTTTTTCTTATTTTTAAAATATTTCTACAAAGCTCTCCCTTGCTACTATTAAACTATTTCTATGCCCTATTTTTATTATTTGAACTGATTTTCTGTCTTCCTTAAGCAGTTCAAGCGAGTGGATTTGGGTGGGAGCCGGAAAACGGGACCGGGAAGCTTCCTGGGTTTTCCACTCCTTGCAACCTCTGAAAGATCTGTGCCATCAGAAAGCGTGCCATTAATAGCAATCCATACCTTTTTTAGGGTATAAACTTTTCTTGGCTGCACTTTGGATTGTTTATTCTGGAGCACAGAATGTGCTTACTGTGGAAAGCAGTGAGTAAGTTTGGGAAGAACAGAATAATCAATAATCAAGTATTTGGGTTATAATTTCAACCATTGGACATTCCAAGGGTAAAAAAAAGAAAGTTTTCTAAGTTTAATGTCAACATTTTATTTTAATGTGACTGCTTAGAAGACAGCTCTTTTACCTTTATTAGGATAAATTATCTGTTACATGTCTAGCCAGGCAAGCAAATAACATAAAATTAATGAGAACCTATAACTAAATCCAAGGAGTCTTCTATATGCACAAAAAATAACATTGTTTCTGCGATAAAAACATGAAGGGGATGTCACTAGCCTGAGTGGGCAGACTTCAATTGTTGATAATGGCTTCCAGTAAAATATAGTGATGGAGTCACTACTGTTCCTTTAAAAGGGAAAAGAAAAATTAATCCCAGGTTTCATTATTACTTTCCCTGTTTTCCATCCCCAAATCCTCCATCACATAAAACAGATGTGGGCTATTGATGTTCTCCATCACTTATGCCTAAATAGCTTACCTCCTCTTTCATCTTTTCTGCCTTCCACTCCATCCTCCAAGAAATTCACTTGCCTCTGAGTTGTTCCGTTTTTTGCAATCTTTGCATTATCCTTTGTTGTCTATTTGTAATATTGCCCAAGTTTACTGACAGGTCTCCAAGCGAAGGCTTTGAGGCTCCATTATGATGTACTTGAGGTTTATTGATTGTGGCTGCAATGTGATGGTATCCATCAGCATTTACTGAGGTCACAAACATCGCCGGGATTTTACACTGGGATCACTGCAACGGAAGGCATAGATTATGTTGGAAGTGAGATTTTCATTGCTACTGAAAATTTGTGCTTGGAATTTGCATATCTCCTTCCTGCTTGCTGCTTTTGTATTAGCATCCTCTTCCTTTATCCCATTCCCTCATTTACTACCTCTGCATGTATGTGTGCATAGAACTCTTAATGGACTTGTATCTTCTTTATTGCTTTTACCCCACTCTATATATTTTTTTTACCCAATCTATCTTTTCCTCTGTCTGACTTCTCACAGGTATAAGTTGTTCCCCTACCAGCACTGACAGTGATAGATTAAGGATGGAATGACTTATCTGCACCTTGTAATCCAAACAGAATCACAGTCCACTGTTAGCAGTCCACAGGGGTTGCTGCTGAATAAATTGGAATGCTGGTAGCTGTGCTCATTGAAACTTCGCTCATCTTGAATACGTGAGAAAGAGGGGAAGATGAACCCTGTGGATTTAAACAAATAAACCCCCCAACAACAGAGGGTGATGCCCTTACCCTAGACAAGTGTTTATTAGGTTAAATCCCGTATTTAGCAAATAAGGAGGAATAGAACACTCTTTTCATTCACACATTGAATTTTTTCCCTCAAATGAAATAAGATTATTTTGAGATTATTTTGGGAAGTGCCTCTTCTCTCATGTGAGCAGGAGAAGTTTTCCTGACAGCCCTGGAACTGAAAGTCACATTCCCTTAGGCAGTGGTGACAAACCAGCAGTTAAACTGCACATGTGTTATGTGTGGCTCACATTTCATCCGGCTGCAGAAGGCAGCGATAGTGGAACTGCATCTCCAGCAGAAGTGACAAGGAATTTCAGATACCAGGTAAGGCTTTACAATGGGATTTAAACTGAGGTCATGCAGTCTTTTAGACTGAGGTATAACCGGTGCTCCAGATTCTGTCAGGCACTGCATAGGTCACTTCATTATTTTTTTCACAGAGCATACCTGTTAAAAAAATGATTTTTTTCTGAGAATTCACTAATATTACTAGGACTTGTTTTCACAGTTGTTTATCTATAGATGCAAACATTCTGGATATGTTCAGAACAGAGCAGGTTACAACCTGAAACTTGAACCTGCTGCATGATAAAAGCTACTGAGGAAGAACTGTAGCTTTCTTTGGAGTAAGCAGTGCTTCTCAGGAGAGTATTAATGTTGAGCAAAGGGAATTAGTCTGTCTTTCTGTAAGAAATCTCTTAAATACAAAGTATCTCATCAGTTCTTTTTAAATTTTATGTTACTAAAAGGAAACAGTGTGACAAAACAGCATCAGAAGTATCTTGTGAATGAATATTCAGAGTTCATGCTGCTTTTTAAATCCACATAGATTCTTATAGGATTGACTATGAATGTTTACTGGTATGTCTGGAGAGCTGTGAAAACTGCAAGAAAGGATGTGTAAATGTTATTATAGATTTCCATTCTTTACACTTCCTCCAAGCAGTGGAATAAATAGATACTCCATCTATTTTGAGGGCTACTTCATTTGGCATCCCCCAAAACCAGCTTTTATTTCTCTTCAGAGTGGGGCTATTAGCACAGAAGTGAGAATTTGGATGCTTTCTCTAGCTCTGTTGATAACACCATTATAATTCAGGTCTTCAGATTTTGCTCTTTTGTGGTGGGGGCTGAGACACAGATCTGAAGGCTTTTTGGCTGAGAGTCGGTGCACTGAAATGTAAGATGATTACAAAATGGTTGAATCAGCCAAAGGATTTGTTGGCAGTTACAACAGCCCTTCTGACTGATCTGGCTTATCTGCCATTTGTTTCTGATCTACTCTGTTGGGTGAGTGGAAGTTAGAAATGGATGGCAATTGTGGCATCAATGGAAAGTGGTAAATTACAAAATGTAGGTAGGTACCTCTACAAAATGTAAACTTGTTTCAAGTATGCTAATTGTAACTGTTATGTCCTCTCTTCTGGTGAATATGAAAGGAGGGAAAGATTTTTCAAGGTTGCATTCAAATCCACAAGGATGAAGATAATTTCTGGAGAATGATTATTCTGCATATATCTGGAAAAATTCCAGCTCAAATCTTCATTTTCTTGTTCATGCACATGGAAGCTTGAAAAAGCACTGAGAAGATACCCTGAGATCTTTATTTAATTTTTAATAATACTCCTCAATGCAGTAGATAGCAGGTTGTTGATCAGGGAGCTGGATTGTCACACAGAAAGGTATCTGGATGTCTCTCCGTGGGAGTGTCTGTGACAGACTGAGGGCTTGCTGTGGCCTCGTGTGTGGCCTGAGCCTTCCGAGCTGCCAGTACTCTTATTGGAGCGATCACGTCGTAGTCTCCTGCACAGGGGGATCGGATGCCGGGGAGAGAGCAGTGAGTGTGCTCCTGCATCCCAGAGAAAGGTTAATCTGTCAAACAGAGAATGCATGAATATGTGACAGCTTTAAATGAGCTACACACAATTCCAGCATGCCAGTCATTATGTGCTGATGATGACTATGATAGCAGCTGGGGATCTTTTTTTGGATCTCTAGCTGCTGTCTGCTTAGAAGGCAGATGCTAGGCTTTCACTAATGCTGTATCTTATGTTAAAAACTACAAGACAGATTATATTCAAATAATGAGATTTATTAAAAAATAGAAGTTAATGTTTGGGTTTATATCCTATTTTTTTAGGCTTTGAATGTTCAAGGTTTTCTCTGAAGGGATGACAGCTACAATTTTTTTCCCTTTGCTGTAAACTAAGATTCAACCATGTGACTCCATGACTTGGAGGTTTAATGGAGGAAGGAGAAGAGAAATATTTGAGACTACTAATTAAATTTTCAAAAGTTTACAGCGCTCTGTTTTCTATTCTCTTCCCTTTTATAACGGGCTAAATTTTTCACCTTAATGATGTCCTTTCTTTTCAAGGTCAATTTATTATAATGGATTTATATTATAATATAACATCTGCTCCAGGCTTTCCAAATCCTCACTCTAATCATCCCAGTACTTCCTGCTCTGGATTTCCTTTTCCTGAGATCCTGAATTTCAATGTTGTTCACCCTCTGACCTCTGTCTCAGAGCTCTCTGTCCATTTACTTCCTGCTTCAGAAGCAAGGCTCCCACCTTTCCAGTAGCTGCTCACGCTAGCTACTTTCTTCCCATTTGTGAATGAGCCTTGCTGGTCAAAATCTTTGTGGCTTTCTTCCTACAGATGTAGGGTCTTGATTCCTTCTTCTGATGAAGCCTTAAAGTTCTGAGCTACGCAGTGAACTGATAAAAATTCTGAAGGAGAAGGATTCAGAGCTTGTAAAAATAGGATAAAAAATTACGTGGGAGCCTTTCATTGTTACTTGTTCGATGCTTTGTATTCAACAGACTAGATGAAATTTCAGGTTAATTTTGACCTATCAGACCTTCATTGGGAGATAATTTAAGTTCTATTGTACCAGTTACCTTTCGAGCATTCAAAATGAAGATGCATTTGAACACTAAGATTCTCAGCAGCCCAAAAAAGATAGATATTCATGAAGTCTATGGGCAAATATCTCTTAAGACTCTGTTTTGCTAAGAAGGCTCTCACATGTGAACAAGAAAGTTAATATATGCAGAGAGAACAGAAAAACACTGGCTCTAGTAATGGAGGTTGTTACAGAACATAATTGAACACTGACTGCAGCAAAGCTAAAAGCAGACTTGCATTACAATGACAAAAAATCTTTATTTTTTCCCCTAACCTCTGATTTCAGCTGTCTGACTAAGAGCAGGTGCTGGGCAATAGCTCAATTTCAACAACCCATTGCAGCTGAAAGAGTAGATGCAATTGTGCTGTATCCAGCAAAATTGAAAATTGCTTTAAAGGAGAGGAATGCAAATGTTTTTAAGACAGAAAATCTTCATTCATCTGCAGAACGAAGCATAAAATTAGCACAGCCTCATAATTTTTATTCCTCTTTATAAAGCAGTAATAACTGTGAGAGAATTTGCTATTTCTTATATATTTTTGGTATCTTTCTAGTGATACGTTTTTAAAACTACATTGCATTGTGAATACACAGGGAGTGGAATTTGTTAACAATTAAAATGTTATGATTCAAAAAATCCCTCCAGACAATTTTCCAAAACCTGAAAATGCCTCTGAACCATTTGGGTTTTCAGCAATCCTTGGGTTTTCTCTCCAGTAATCACTGGCTAAGCCTTTGACCTCTGGTCCTGCACCCCTCATGATGCATCTGGAGTCATAGAATGGTTTGTAAAATGAGGGACCTTAAAGATCATCCCATTCCAGCCCCAATGCCTCTAGAGCAGGTTGCTCCAAGCCCCATCCAACCTGGCCTTGAACACTAACAGGGATGGCATGTCCACAACTTGTCTGGACAACCTGTGTCAGTAAAGAGTTTTTTCCTAACGTCTGATCTAAATGCACGTTAATGGAGAATTACCATGTTCTTACCACCTGAAGGCCAAAGTTATTTCCAGTGTTGTGCTACTGTAATACCAGTGAAACCAACTGTATTTCTGTACATACACCTCACAAAGCATCTCTTGGAGTTAAAAACTTTTGTGGCAATATGAGTTGAACAAGCTGATTCAGGAACTGACAAGATCTTTTCCCTTAGATTTTCCTAGGTGGGAGACTGAATAAATTTATAAAAGAAATATATATTTCTAGCTGCATAGGCTTATTAGCCTAGGCCTTCCTGTTAGTTCCATAGGTTTTTCAGTATTTGTATTTGGATCATCTGATCCATTTACTGTTGTAGTTCATGCAGTTCCTTCTATTTTTCTGGTGGTTAGAGAAGGGACTCTAGTATTCATATTTATATTAACTTCTGTCTTTAAAGGTGCATCAACCTTTGTTAAGCTTTGCTCCTTTATTGGCCAGAAGAGCATGAAGTAGAAATGTACTTCCTTCCTTGTGAAGTAATTATCCCACATTAGGAGATCCTACAGTCTGAAAAGTTTTTGACAATTGATTTGTCATGCAGAGAGCTAACCCTGTTTAAACACTTTTGGCTTCACTTCCCTATGTTTAGGAGAAATGTAATCTTAAAGCCCCAGAGCCATAGAGAGTGTTGGGATTTCTACAGTGTGTGTCTCTTTGGAAAAGGGAATCAGCTAAAATGCTTGATCAGAATGAGAAGCAGGAGCACAGGTTCAAGCCCATGTTAGCAATGAGAGAGCCCAGGACTTAAAGGAGGTATTTAATCACCAGCCTCTACTAAAGCCAGTGCTCTTCTCTCTGTGTTACCCATGGCTCCTGAGTGGGATTAGAACAAGAATGTCAGCATGTAATTTAACCACAGCTGGATTTTGGTGTGCTTTGCATGCCTTATAATTTCTCTTTCATTTGAAGTTGCTTTATGAATAAAAGAATGGGTTCTCTATCAGCCAGCCATTTAAATCTCAATCTAGGATTTTAGAGTCAAAGAAAGTTATTTTGTACATTATGCTCATTAATAAAAAAAAAAATGGGCTAATTTGTGACTTCAGTGAACCTTTAGGCACAATTTTTGATGTTATTTTGTTAAGGCAAGACTTTTTGCAAATATTGGGCAATGCTGCAGTTTGTAATTCCATAACAATATTAACTCTGTTTAGAACAGAGTGTTGTTAATGTTTAGCTACTATAGCACAGAGGCTCTGCTAAAACTGTGTGTGTATTGCAGGAAAGGGAAACATGAGCTGCATTACCAGTCTTCAAAAACATTTAGTTTAGTTAGAAAAGGCAAAAGAAGCAAACAAACAACCTTTGCATTGATAAAATGAAGGAAGAATGGAAGCAATCGCAGGACATTAGGCAGTGTTGATCTTGGGACTTGGTGGATAGCCTGTAATTATAAATCCTTACTCAGCTTCTGCAAGGTGAACAGGTGCTATGGCCTCCAGTCCATTGATTCCCAAAATAAGACATGTGGAAAATTGCTGATCCATGAAACTCCATTAAGAGCTTGGCATAAACATTAAAGCATAAACATTTATGCATTTGTTGGTTAAGGATTTAGTAATGGTAAATGGTGATTGGAGAAATCTTAAGAGTTGGTGACAGTCTGCTAATGCAAACTCTTTCTGTTAAATGCCAATGTCATTTGTCAGGAAGTGATGGTTCAGCTATGACTTGAGGATTTGGCTCTTCTTCCTCTTGAATAGTAGCTCAGAGTGAGCAATTTCTTCTCTAGCAATACAGAATACCAGTATGAACAAGTTTATTTTTTTTTGTCATTCAATTGTATCTCATTGCAAACCATTGGATATGAATCTAAGTAAAGGATATGTACTGATTATTTAAAAATTTGTCTTCAATAGGATGGCTGAAGTTTTGTTTTTTTTTCTTTCATAACTTCTACTGTATTACAACAGGGAAGGAACACGCACTGTTAAGAGCAAAGAAGATGTAAGATGGCAATTAAGAAATTTAAGGTAAATGTTTCTTGGAGAAATGTAATTTTGCTCCTTTGCTTATGCATCTGAAAATTAAAACATCTTTCTTCATGAAACAATAAATTGCAGGGTAGTGTGGATTTTCTGTATTTGTCAAGCATACTCTAATCCACGCTGAGCAGAAAGCCTGATTAAATTTTGTAGCAAATTCTGCTGTCTTCAGGCTTTATAGTGGTTTCTGTGACAGTCTCAAAGACATTACAGCAAGAGCAATATGAGAATGAATAATATAATATTTTGTAAATGAAATGTTTTATATTTTATTGTAAATTTCAAATTTTGCATTTGTTTGCTGTATTTTGTGACATGTGTAAATAACATCCAACTAAAAGGAAAATTATGATTTTTTTTTTAATTTGAAAGGAAACAATTGAAGATTTGGAAAAGATTTGGAAGAAATTTGTGTGGGAAAAATGAGTCTAAGAGAAACATTGAAGATCCAGCAGTGAAAGGAAAGTAGTAGTTTGATGGCAATTGATAAAACAGTAATTTTGTCTCTGGGCAGAGATTTACTTATATTACACTTGTATTTGAATTTTTCTTTTCTTCGGCGATAAATGCATATTGAAATTTTAACTTTTAATTTAAAATGCAGTGGGGGGAAAAAGAAATGTGTTTAGATAGAGTTTTTGAGAATTTTGAGTATAAGATCTCAGAATACAGGACCTGAGTATACCAGCTGCATATTTGAGTAAATCAACCAAATGCAGGTTTAGAATATCTTATACTGACAGCATGAAAAGTGAAGATGATATTTTGGAGGTATCTCTACCCATTGTAATTTTTTCAATTTGAAAGTAAAGGATATTTCTTTTCACCTTCCTCATTACTATACGGCTGAAAATTTTCAGGCCAAATTAGGCACTCAGCATTGCTTGCTCCAGAGTGATTGAGGTAACAAGATGAAGAAAGACTGAAGCAGGGATCATTGGGGTATTCAGACTTTTATGCTGGTGAAATATCGCCACTGATGTTGCTGAAACTTGATTTATTTCACGTAATCTGCTATAATTATTTTTAGACTCATTAGTGTCTTTATTTATTTGCTATTTGTTCTATTGCTTTTTTTTTTTTCTTGTTTCTTTTTTTTTTTTTTCCTGAAGCCCTGGATAAAATCTCAGCTTTCGTGCTATCCAGTGAAGCATTAAAATACAAATCCTTGCAGCTTCAGAGTATAGAAAGGGGCTATAAAGAGCTTTGTTTATACAGTGACTTTTATGTCGGTTCTCGAATTCCCTGGACCTTCATTCTCGCTGCTGCAGTAGCGGGGTGCCGGATGCCTTTTCGGTAGCCCTGTGCGCTCCTGTAATGAGGCTTTATTGCCACGCGAGGTCAGCAGCTGCCGAGAAAAAGCAAGAAATAAACTCTCTACTGCAATCCGTTTTCATTTGCTTTATTTAGAATACTTAAAAATCAATACATCCTTCAGAACCATATATACAGTGTGCAAAACCAAAGGATTCCTTTTGAACGCTCAGCATCTTCAGCAAAGAGTCTTCCTTGCGAGTTACTACAGAGGGAGGATCTAGAATGGCTTTAGGGAACGTTTATTGGCTTCCCGAGTAGCGTGGGGTAATTGCTGTGGCAGAGGATGGTGTTCTGTACAGTGTGATGATGACAGGGTTTCAGCCTTATCTTTTTGTCTCTACTAAATTGGTGATAATAAATCTAAAATGAATAAGGTATTATTGCTGCAGGGAATAGTTTGGAATACAGAAATGAAAAATACCCTTCCTTTTTACTGCAGTAATAATCAAAGTTCTGTCAAGACAGGGGCAGATGTTGCCTGAAGGAATTTTCCTCCTGCTTTAGTCTTTGCTTTAAAAGCAAAACACCCCCCAATAAAACAGGTAAAAAGCTTGGTGCCGAAGTTTCTGAACAGGATTTGGGAAATAAGTATTGAGCTCTGTTATAGGCTTACTATTGGTTAATCATTTCCTTAGCATAAGTCTCAGTTTCCTATATGTAACTCCAAAGAAGATATTGACTTCTCTGGTAAAATTTTAGAATAAATTGTTTTTGATGGGATTTTCTGATTTACTGTTTCAACAGTGGGATTATCAACTGCAGCATCACACCTGAATCTTGGTGTTCTTTTTCCTGAAATTCATATTGTTATTTCTTGTGAGTATGCCATTCTTCCTGTCCTAGATAGTTGTGTAACATTGCTCGTAAACATTCCCTGTGTTTCAGAAGTGACTGCTTTTTAATAGTTTACGAAATTATCTTCATGCATGATTGGCACCAACTGATATTCCTGTCAAACATTTTATCCAAAAATCCCCCTGCACTGGGCAAATTTAACAAATTATACAGACGACAATCAGTTTACTGATCGCCAAAATGCAGCAGGGGAGATGTAGTTTAAATATTAGGAAATACTTTTTAGCTCTAACACTGATTAAGTTGAAAGAACAAACTGCCAAATGAAGTTGGGTAATTGGCATCACTAGAGATTTTCCATCACTAGAGATTTTCCAGGCTATGAGTATGCATTTGTTTAGTAGGGATGGCTTAAAAATGATGCAGTCAGTTTTGCCACAGTTCAGGACTTGGACTGAATGACTCATTATATGCATGTTTTATCTCAAATAATTTAAAAAATTTCTTCCTACTTTACCCTAGCTAGGGATAAAGCAACAGGGATGTCAGCAAAAAAAACAGTAACATTTTCTCTCAGCGTGTGCCAAGCCTACATGAAATAAGAAACAAGTTGTAGTGAGAGAGAAGAAAGCCCAGATTGATGTGACCTTTATTATTTTAACGGTGTCTTTCAGCACAATTACAGAGTTGCAGGATTGCAGAGAACAGAGCTGGAGTATAAAATAACATAAATAAATAGAACAGGAGCCAAAGCAGTCAGCAGGAGGTGATTGGAATTGGGCAGTGAAGGATGGGTGAAGGGTTTGCATTGGTCAAAGCCTTTATGATTCAGCCACCATAGTTGCAAATTCTGGAGAAAGGAAAGAATTTTAAAAAATATTTTAAAAAACCAAATTTAAAGAAGGAGGAGGCTTATTACAATGAATACAGAGTCACTGAGGTAGCAGAAACATCACAATAACAGAAGAGCAAAGAAATCCAAGTTAATTAAAGGGAAAGTATGATTTGGAAAATCTTACAGTGAAATGAAAGGATTTTTTGAGAGTAAGGGAGAAATGCTGTACATGCCAGACTGTAAGACTTCATCACTATTCATCTGAAGAACTTGATTAGTTCTTGGTTATTTCTTTGTTAATCTCAATGGGATGACGGCAAGAACTAAAAATTTAATCTTGCAGTGAGATAAATTTCTTGTATATCAGAGTTTGGCAAAGAAAATCATTAATGAGTCTCTCAAAGTATTCATGTCCCATATTATAATTATATTGCGTTTAAACTCAATTTTCTATTTGTAAATTGAATGAAAAAGACAGATTACAAAAACAGAAGGCTGATACCAACCTATGTAGCAATTATGACCATGTTGTAAGAATGAGAAAAATTCCTGTGGTGTCAGAGAGCCAGGATTTTACCCTGTGGCTTTTATTAGTGGTACATTTATAATATTTGCATAAACATATCTATCTGCAGTTTGGGGTTATTTTATGTTTTAGTGTATATAATGGCTTTCAGCAGGGAGATAAAGCATGGAAAAGGCACATTTGTATCTTGCTGAATAGCTGCCTGGTTATAATTCCTAACTCCATCTAACCTTGAAAGAGTTACACATGAGAATACCTTGCACAGTTTTATGTGCCTCAGAGCACTGAAAATTATATACTGGAGGGAATCCCAAGAAGGGCAACAAAGACGATAAAAGGATTAGTGGGTATGCAGAGAGAGTGGTTTATGGGTTTAACATAATCAGCTGAGAGAAAAATGACAAAGAGGGGAGGCAGTTGTCTGTGAAGGCTCAAGAAAAAAATTACTGAAGTTTGACATAATGAAGAGTAAAGTCTGGCAACTAAAAAAGATAGAAGATTCAAATTAGGCACTTTAAAGAATATTCTAGTGTTTAGTTGAAAAACGCTAAACTCTAAAGAAGTGAGATCTTAATTGACTGTTTTGTGCAAACAGATTGCACTTTTGATGGTGTGTCAAAAAAACATGTTGCCAAATGCAGACAAACCAGACTGAGAAATAAAAAATGTCAGAGGGTTCAAATTAATTTCAAATTTATCCATAATTTTGAAAGATGGAAATCCAAATTAGGATTGATGATGCAGATTACTTAACACAAAACATATATAAATCCTGTACATGGTGGGTACAAAGATTGAAAGTGTTGTAAACTGAATTTAAGAGATAATATAAAGTGCTTGTGATAAAAACCCTAACTATTCTGGGCAGAAAGGGAGAAAGGCTATGATTATTAAATCTCTGTGTGAATAAGTCCTAGAGAGAGAAACATGAACTGCAATGGATCAAACCTTTTCCAAAATGGAAAAATAACTATGTATGTACTCTTAAAACAAGCTAAGTTAAATACCTTTTATAATATTTTGTATCTACAGAATATATTTGGAAAAGGTTATTCAGACTTGCAGCCAAATATTTTCTATTATACATTTTGATAGTGCTATTATCACTTAATAGCAATATATTTCAGAGGTACTTTCTGATAGCCAGCAAACCATAAAATACTCCTTGAATATTGCAACAATTTCACTTTTCCCAGGATTTTCAATGTATTTTAAATATTTCAAAGATGTTCCAGTTGAATAATCTTCTAAATTAGTTCACTACTCATTTTTTTATGAAGGTTAGTCCAACAGCAGGTGGCTTGTAGAAGCATTGTTACAAAGTGTACTCATATATGCAAAACCTCTGAGATAAGGCACAGTATATCAGTCCCTTATAAATGGTTATTGCCTCTGACTAGCCTGTTAGTGAGGGAATCCTTGTGATTGTTTCCAGTTGTAGTTACCCTTCCAAACAAGACTAAGTTGTGTCTTTCTTTGCACAAATAGTGGCTTTAAATGGCAAGGATTTAGACCATTTTGTCATGTAAAATAATTTACTTGCTGTTTTGTGTCAAAGCTCCAACTTCAAAGGAGAGGACTGTTTCCCTATGTTCAGTACAGTTTAGTACTATATACCAGCCTAATGCATGTCCTCTAGTATTTTACTGAAATGACAGACATAATTACAGAGGACATGTTGTAGGCTCGCAATTTCTCTCATCAGATTGTGTTTTTCACATTTTCTTTACTACAGCAAATCTCTTCAGGAAACTTCATGAGTAACGCCTTACACTAATTTATTTTAGAAGATAGAAGAGCACAAAGCAGGATAAGAGAAGAAGGAATTCCAAATTTTTTTTTTTGTCGTTGTGGGTTTCACCTGACAAGGTCATGACTTAATAATTGTAATTTTGCATGCTTAATGTCACATTTTTACAACGTTCTGATTTACAGGGATAAAAATTTGGATTTGTGCTGCCCACAGTGCATGATCTTTGAAAGTTCTCTATCTTTCTCAATCTATTAATATCAAGAAACTAAAAGGCATGATGTGCATGTCCAATGCCAATACACAAAATAGATTTAAAACAACATTGTGACTAGAAATTTTCATATTTTTTCTCCTCTTGCTTATAAATATTTTCCTGAAGCTAGTAGAGCTGCTTCAGCATCATTTTTCAGCCTGACCTGGAAGCTAAGGTTGCTTGTATTATGAGGTAGCCTGGCCTTGACCTGCAGTTTTTTTTCTGATTCATCATCTTCCGACCAGATTGGTGGAATATGGAGGGGGTTTGTCACAGCAAAGAAGATGATCATGTCTTACACGAACTGGCTGCAAGTTTTCATCTCTTTGAAACTGCTTCATCAGCCACAAGTTCAAACCCTGATCAGACAAGAGATAAACTGCTAAAACTATTTTAGAGTTGAATGGTCTTGCAGGAATGAGGAAAGGTTTAAAGCAAGAGACCTAAGAGAAAATTTGTAATGTGAGACTCCAGCTAGAAGAAGGCTGATTAGGTTGGGATTAATGTTTGTGATGATACATCTGAGGAAGTTGTCTCTGTGGTGTTAAAAATCCCTAAAGATCAGTTCTTAAAACTGCTATGGGCTCCTAAGAGACGGCATTCAAGGGCCATCAGGAGAATTAGCATTAACCCCTGTGAAAGGCTGCTTGTTTGCAATCCTTTAGTGATTTAGGAAGCTGATGTTTGAAACAAAGGGTAGAAGTGATGCCTGACAATTCAGCTGCAGGGAAACAAAATTGGTTTGCAGCAGAAATACAGCATTGCAATACTGCATATGAAGTGTGATGTACATTGTGACTTTACATTTTATTTACATATGCAGTTATATTTTTGAATTGGATTTATGGGCCAAAGGAAAAGCTGGGAAGTATCTGTCCTCCTCATCCTTTGGTCACAGTCCCAGCTGTTAACTTTTGTATGTATTTCAAGCTTTCTGGTATAAAAATTGGCTGTTAAAGTCAAATTTAAGAAATGGAAAAGAAACTGGTAGTGTTGTATGGTAGGGATGTGGTCAGAAGAATCAAAGGAGTAAAGCACATTATTCTCTTCTCATTATCAAGTGTAAACACAGAGTAATTTCATTTCAAAGTTAGGGAACAGTAAAAGTGCAGAAGAAAGAGATAAGAAGAGGCATTTCATATTGCTTTATTACAATGTACTGGGTTTCAGGCATTGTTTCAAAGAAAAAGTTATGATAATCTTAAATATAAAGGTTAATGCTGTATTTTCTTGTTCAAACCAAAATCATTACGCAATATTGTTCTTTTATTCCAATTAAGACTAGTTTTGATTTGCAGCCTTCTGGAATAGCTGAAAATTTATCTGATATGAGGCTGGTGGATCAGCTGTAAGCTTACTTACCTGAATAAAGTTTTCTTTTGGAAAACTTGCCCAGTGATTTTAGTGCTACTATCACTAATTTTAGTGTGTATAAAGAAGACTCATATAATAAAGAATATGAAATTTCAAGAAATGACACCCACTCTGGATTCAGCAGCACTGCTGAAGTTTAGCAGGAGCTTTGCCTAAATCATAATATAGTAATGATGGGAGAAATTAAGAAGCTTTGGTCTATGAACACAGCCACAATCACTGATATGCCAGTGTGCATCACATGACTGATATGTCAGTGGCTGATTTTGTGTGTTGTCTTCTAAGTTGGGAGACTGTGTTAGTTAACTGCTTTTTATTTCTCTTTTAACTGACCTTTTTTATTTGAGATAACATTTTTTAAAACTCGCAGAGATTAGGTAACAGAGAGGTATGAGGTTTAGATTTCAACTTATGATACGGCTTATTCATATGTCAAAATCCTAGCAATTGCCTGCTCTCTGGGTGATTTAGTACTCTGGCCACAAAATTCTATCTCCTGCAATGAGGAAAGCTTTAGTTTAGAATTGCATCTCTTCTTGTCTCCTTCAGTGTGTTTCATTCACTCTCACCTCCAAAAAAGAAGAAAAAGAAGACATTTTGTATATGGGCTAAGCTGATTCATCCCAAGGGAGAATAGAAAACAGCACTAGCTTTTTAAGCAATGCTGTGAGAGGAAAGGTTGTTCCTTTCTTGTATTTCTCATATTCAGTAAAAGGGAGTGGCCAGCTTTCTTAGGTGTGAACACATAAGTAAACACTAGCATAAGCTGGATAGACTTATTGTATAGAAATCCTGTAGCAAAATGGGTGTACTTTGAATTTTAAGAGTATTGCTTTGCTGTCATGCACTACTTTCCTGCTAACTAAACCTCAATCAGAAATGCTGGTGCTCAGCTTTTATTCTTTCCAAACTTTATAGTCAAGCCTCCATCTCTTTGAACTCGCAGTGTCCTGATCCTCACTCCACTGATATCAACAGACAAATTACAGTAACTGAAGCAGGGTTTGGCTGGGTACTTGCGCCGCGGAGTGCTCGACCCATAGCCGGGTTCCGTGAGCTCCTGCCCCCTCTAGTGTCACAACTCGTCTCCTTTTCCTCTAACGCCTCCAAGCAAGGTATGGCAAATAGAGCAGGACTTGGTATTTCATTAAACCCAAATTGTGCCCTTCAGAAGGTCACAGCCCCCAGTGATTCCTAGGTTTCCTCAGTTCTTTTGTGTAAGGGTAGTATTCGGTTGTTACTGTCAAAGTTTACCCCTCTAATTACATACCATCAGCGCCAATTTTACCATCACCGTCCTTATCTCCAGCAGCCAGAAGAGCCTTCGTTTCTTTGTCTGATAGGTCTCTTCCTTCTGGGGTAAAGCCCTTCAGGACAAACCTAAGGAGGAGGCACAGGAAAAAAAAAAAAGGAAGGTTGGTTTGAGGTTTTTGTTTGGTTTTTTTTGTTTGGGTTTGGTTTTTTTCCCCGCAGAACAATTACACCTCATATTTATTTGTACTCTGATTTGAGACACAAGTTGGAATCCAGCGTTGTGTCTTCTGGTGTTGACCTTCTTTAACATTCAAAAGCACTTTACTCTGAAACTGCATTTGGCTGAAGAGCTACCTCTAAGGTATTGACCATTCTTGTGTTTCAGGGATCCTGCAATCCAAGTGACAACACTCCAGCACTCTTTAGATCATGTGCTCAGCAAACAACTGGCATAGCACACAAATACTAGCCAAGAGTTTGAGCTGTGTGTTACTACCTAGAGTTTTGTAAAACTAACCCACAGAAAGTTAGACTCAAGCGGGGATATTTGAGGGGATGTAACTTTACTTACTTCAATTCTTCCTCTTCAATGAAGCCACTCTTATCTTTATCAAGAATATGGAAAACCTTCTTCACATCTTCCGGGCTCTTCTTTTTCAATCCTACCATCTCGAAAAACTTTTTGTAGTTAAAAGATTCAGCCGCTGTAAGAGACGAAAAACCAGAGAACTGCTTAGAAAAGTCATTGAAACACTCACACCAGCACATACCCATGGTTTTCTTCCATGCTGCTGTTTTTCCTGCCCCGAGAGGAACAGTGGAGCCCAGCTGTGGTAGGAGCTGGGTTACTCACTGTAATCGTCCATGCTTCACAGGTGCTAATGGAAATGAACAAAGGGGCAGAGGGGCAATGTCTCCGCTTTACAGATGAAGATCTGAGCTACAGAAGGATGAGACTTGACTTGCTCAAGGTCACACAAGAAGTCTGTGATAGACTTGGGGACTTGGGAGCTTTGGGAACTGGGGTCTAATGTGCTTGGTCTCATTTCAGTGCCCTAAACATTTTTTTCTAAGTTCTTTTACTAAGTTTTACACTAGAACAGACATCTGAGAGTGGACTCTGACTATTAGATATCTGTCACTTTTTGACGTTTCCACCCCTGGAAAAAAAAAACAAAAAAAAAACAAAAATAAATGCTCTTACTCAAGCATTGGCGAGAAGTGTTTCAGAGTGTTTCACTGTTTTTTTTTTCCTGGAGACTTACTATAAACCAGTGTTACATTTCAACCGCTAAAGGAAAGTGCAATCGTGGTGTGTGAGCTCAGACACTGCAAGGGAGTGCTGCACGGCGCGCTGCCTGCAAGACCTTGTGAGGAGCTGTCTCCGGGGAGGAAAAAAACAAACAACCCAGAGCCCTTGAAATCGGAGCCGAGTTTACCTGCTCCACCTCCATTGTCCTTTAACCGCACCCGCTTTTGTCCCACCCAGGTAGCCTAACAACTGTGGTGTGGATTGGAAATACCATACAGTGACCTCCAAAAACGTGCGGTGGACTTTTTTTTTCCCCCTTCCCCATGCATTCTTATTCCCGCAGCGTTAAATTTTCCCATTACATAAAATTAAGGCGGCTCAGTCTTCCGTGATCTGCCTGAGACCTTCCTGATCTGTCATTAGTTGCTGCTAATTGCATCTGCTCCGGGACTTGGAGATGGCCGTAGAACAATGGAAGCTAATGAGTAAAACAGCTGCTGGATCCAGCAAAGCAATTTGTCGCTCCCTCTGACTCTCCGGCTTCTGAGCTGAGCCGAGCTCAGCGGGTCTTGCGCTTCTGTCTGTTCGGGAAGGTCATCGCACAGAGCAGGACAGACAGAGTCGGCTCCCCGAGATGGTGCGGTCAGCCAGGTAGTTTGGGGGAGGGGGGATAACGTGCATCCCGGAGCACGATTTCTGGCTTTCTTTGAGAGCAACCTTAAGTACCTGAATCTCTGTTAACACGAAGAGGGTTTGCTGTCAGTTTTGGGGGTCGCGATGAATGAGAGGGGTAGGGAACATCTGATACCCGGAGGAGTCTGAGAGGGAAGTGTGGACCACTGCAGCCATTCGACCTGCAGGGAGCCCCTGCAATCGAGCAGTGCACCCGCTTGCTCTACTGTTGCCTTCTGTCCATCCCGAAAAGCAAACCCCACCCGGGGTTTCTGCACAGGAAGTACATGAGTGGTTTCTTATACCCTTGAAACGGGAAACAGCAGTTCTGTAACATCCGAAACTAAATTTCAAGAATGAGTGGGAAGCTGCCGACATCCACTGCTGACTTCTCTATCCCACACCAAAATATAATGCAGTTTGGCTCGGCGAGGGGTTTGTTCCCTTTGAAAGTATCCTCTAGGTAGAAGCAAAGTCTGTCTGCAGTCACTGCTTACTTTCCTTTTAAATAAATATTTCACCTCTGTAATGTGCAGGACAACTTTGCTGAGGATGCAGCCTTGTACTTCATAAACCTGTCAGAGACATCCATTGAACATCTGAAAACACATCCTCATTTGAAATTTTGTCTGGCTAGTTCCTCTAATCTTCCCATAGCTAAAATAAATGCACAGCTATCCTAACCTGAAGAGATGAAAGGAGGAAAAGAGAGAAGGGAACAAAAAAGGAAAAAAACGCTCACCTGAAAAGGCTCCCACAGCCTTCTTGATATCCTCAGCGCTGAGCAAGTCAGTCATAGCCATCCTGCAACTGTTTGAACAGGGAAGCAAGTGCGAAAAGATTAAAAAGTGCTTTTCTCATCATTTCTGCTCATATGACCAAAGCTGCAGTGCTGTGTGGGGATGGCACACCGGGAAAGGCTGGACCCGTGCCAGCTCTATAGCTCTGCGTGGATAAGTGCTGTGGGCTGTCGCTCTCCAGTTTGCAGAGCCCCAAGTAGTCCACAGACGCGAGGGCTCAGCTAAAGAGAGGGCACAGGGATGCCTTTGTGGGGACTGGGGTGGGGGAGGACGCGGGTGGGGGTCGCTCCCTGGGAGGCTGGAGCCTAAGGCTTACTGGAGCAGCGCCAGAGAGCTGAGATACCGGCTGGAGAAAGAGTTTTGCCAAGGTCAAGTCCTCGGGTGCAGTGGACAAACTAGTGGTGCAGAGCAGAGCCTTTTCCTTTAGTAAGTCAGGATGAGCTTTACCAGTTATATTCGGTGATGTGTAAGGAACTGCAGCATATGCCAAGCTTCAAGCTGCTCTTGAGGTCGGGAAGCAAATGTAATGTAGCTTTTGAACATTTGCCTTATCGTTCAACCACTTTAAAACATTTCCCCCTTCTTCCTTCCCCCTCCCCTTCACACACATATTCCTTTTAGACCTTGTTCCTTTCGGGCCAGTCCATATTAAGCATCATCCTCACTGAATTAATTATCACATCCCAGCGAATCCTACAGATCCCGTTTGTAATGCACAATATGCTGCAGAATCTTCCGTGATAGGGTATGGCAAAACGAGATGTGAGGTGACAACACACTCGTGAGGAGCTCCTGTGCGGTAGTGGGTTTCTCAGGCAGGACCGGGCACTTCCTATTAGCGTCAAAAAAAGAAAGCGTTTAGGATTTATAACGTGTTTTCTAGGGTTATTTTTTTTTCTCCAAGAATCTCTGCCCATTTTTCACATAAAATATGGCAAGTAGTCCAACTTGCTCTCAGAGTTTGGGCAGGAGCCATTAGACTGATGTAGCCAAGGTTAAGGCCCAGTAGTAGGGCAGATCTCTGCAGGAGTATTGGCAACGCTGCTCCAGGAGAGATGGGGGAGGACAGAGCGGTGGCAGTGAGATCCCCGGGCGCGATCGACGGGTACGGCCCGGTCCCGCTGCCACAGTCACACTTCTCCTCTGAATGGGGCCGCCGAAGAGCAGCCTCGAAAAGGGGGCGGCTGGTGCAGAACCTCGGGTTGTGCTGTCAATAATTGCTCAGTGCATTTAAAAGTAAGAGCCCCATCTTTTTTTTTTTTTTCTTTTTTTTTTTCTTTTTTTTTCTTTTCCCTCTTCTCTTTTTCTTTCCTAAAGGTCGTCTCTTCATTGTGGAAGGGACTGTCGTTTTTCTCTCGTTGGAACTTCTCCCCTCTGGCCTCCTCTTTCCATGTATTTCCCGAGATGCAAGAGACAGTTTTCTCCAAGGACAAACAAGGAGATGGATGATGGAGCCGAGTCCCTCTCCCTAGGCTGAACGCATCCTTCCCGGCTTTACAGGGAAAGAGGAGCTGAGCGCTGGGATGCTGAACCAAGATAAACAGCAGCCCCACAGAAGAGCTCTGCTCACCTTCCCGCATGGGTCGTTCTTACTCAGTAGCCCCCGTTGTTTTGGAGCTGGGAGGTGGAAGGGTGCATTAAAGACAGCACGGGGGTGCTGGGGTCTCTTGCTTTAGAGGAGTTCAGGGTTAGAACCCTATTGTTAGTCCGTTTTAAACGTAGGATATGTGCAGACCCATCAATATGCAGCTATTTGCCAGAAATCAATGTGCCATATCTTATGAAAATGACATCCCTTTACCTTAACTGAGGGAAGAGAGGGCAATCTCTTCTTGCTCCCAGTGCAGGCACGGCCAGCCCAGTGTTACATCGTCCTCTGCTTTCCCTGCTATGCTGCGTGCAGCATCGGTGCGGCCTGAAGAGGAGTTGGGCCTCAGTCTCCACAGGCTTTTCCCCTTTCTTACGAATCTTTTACAAACCCCTTGTTGAGCCACAGCGCTTCTTTGTAGATCCCTACAAACAGGAACGCACCTGCCCACTCGCCAGTGAAGATGCTCTCCCAGCGGGTGACTCGTGTTTCGGTGTTAACCCCGCTCTGCTGACGAGGCAGAGCACATTTGGAGGGCTGCCCTCGGGGGTAACTCGAGCCGGTGGCTGGCAGAGGCGACACGCAGCGCTGCCTGCTGTGCTGGCAGACGCTGATCAGGTTAACTAGCCTTAACATGCCAAGCGAACCGGCCAGAGGCGCATTCCGCGTCTGTGTCCGGGGGATGGGAGCCCGGCGTCTCCCTCCGCATCCCTAACGATGCGCGAACTGCCCCGCTTTCCCTCCCGTCACCGGATCTGTCAGCCCTCTACGGCCTAATCATGCTGTGGAGGCGAAAAGTGAGAGGTGTCAGAAAAATGAGGCTTCAGATCAGGTGGAGCCATCTGTAGAGCGTAAATAACATTTCCCCCCGCTCAGAAGCCATGTGTACCCTCCGCAGCCAGAAAGGCGAAAGCAGCGGCACAGGGTTTGCGAACCGGACAGCTGGGATCTGACATGGAGGAGCGGCTGAGGCCCAGCTCCAGCCTCATCAGTGTCTCTCTTTCAGCACAGCTAGCAAATTTCCAGAAGCTTTTAGCCTCCAACCTGTAGTCAAAAGTGTTATTCTAATAAAAAAAGGCGTTTCACGAATTGACAGTTTCTCACTCGACCCTTCATCCTTTTCTCATCATCCCTGCGAGATGAATGACGCATTTTCCTTTATCTCTGAGATTTTGCCAATTTTCCTGCCCAAACTATTTGCAAAATCCACACCGTGGATTTCCAAGTTGTCTGCACCAAAACTTTTGCGTAGATCAACTTTCCCTTCCACCAGCGCCAGAATGATATTGTTACTAAGTAAACGACCAAATAAATTAAGTAGAAATGTGCCAACCCTTGCCAAAAGCAAACAATTCAGGGGGAATTTCCTGAACAGCACGAAGCCCTCACACCAAGAATTGAAGCAGAAAGACGGCGGTCCTTTGCAAAAAGGGTCATTCACTTCCTTTAGCTTCCTAGTGACCGCACCAAAGATAGCAACTTCATCCCATCGCTTACAATCACCTGTGCAGAAATAGAGGTGCCATTTCTAAACGTGTTGTGGATGTTGAGGGGTTTTGTCTTCAGTTCACATCTGGCTATTTCAGTAAAATCTCTTCGCAAGCCCTTGCTCGAATTCTCGTTCACTTTCTTCCCTCGCTTTTCCAGTTTTGTCATCTCCACCTTCTTTCCTGCTTTTCTTCTCATTTCCCCTCAGTGAGTTCACCTGTTTACTCCTTTTAATGATCTAGTCTTCTCATTTGGAGTCTTCTCTGCGGGAAGCCATTCCTCAGTGTTTGAGAGATTTGCATCTCTTTGTTCCCGGGCTTTTGTTTATGGAAAGGGAGATGAGGCCGGAATGAAGGAAGATACCCTGATCTGCGAAGGTCCTGCTTCTTTGCCCAGAGCTGGTGAATCCACGTTTGCTGTGGAAATTTGAGCATTTTCTTGCTACTTACCTCTTGGATCTCTCGTAAGCACGCTTGAAAAGGTGTTAGATAGGGAGGTGGTCAAAAAAGAGATGGAACTCGAGGTAGGAACCCCACTTATATAATCTCTTTCTCTCTTTCTATTTTCGGCAGGTGATACCCACTCCTCACTGGTATCAGATATTCAGGGGTTTTGTTGGTGGTATCACATTTATCTTTCCCTTAACTAATAGAGGAACGCTATTAATAATCCTTGGCGCTTACCTTCCCCTGGCTGTGAAAACCCATTACATTGGCAAACTGATGGTCCGCATGGAACTTGAATGTTAAGGGGAGAGGCAAGCAGTACGAGTGAGCTGTTAAGGGACAAATAGGCAAATAACAACGATAAAAATGCCATTGAGACCTATTTTTCCATTGTGTAATTCATCTAGGGACACTTTTCCTGATATTTAATGTTTTTCTGGCAAGGGAAAACGTTTTGCAAAGGACCATGAATCATACATCAGAGGAAAGTGGCATTGGGGAGATCATGATGCATTAGGAGGTTCAGTTCAAGAGATGGGACTCTGCTCACGAAGGGAATAGGAAGATATAGCCCCCTCATCGGTGTGAGGACAAACAAAGCTAGGCTCCAGAGTTTGCCCTTTTCTTTCTGTAGCTTTGACAGATACTACTTGTAACAAAATAGAACAGGTCTAAACTGCCTCCTGCACCTGACGCTACAACATTCAGCTGTATCTCTTGGCCCTGAAGGAAGTCAGAAATATTTTTTTTTTTCCTGCAGGCAACAGCAAACTCAATTATGTAATTCTGATAGCTCATACTTACAGGGGAATGCAAAACCTGCATTCAGGGCCCCATTGGGCAAGGTGCTGTAGAAGTCTGAAAAATTTACAAACTGAGCTTTCTTGGGAGAGAAAGGGAATTGTAAATGAAGAGATCCTATATATACAGCCATAATACATTGACTGTAACCTTTTCAGCATATAAATTATCTTTATGCTGAGTTGCTTATTCCAGGGGAAGACACCTTTGAAGACGCTTCTATTTTTACTCTGTCAAGTAATAATAACAACAATAAAAATGCCTATGAAATGTATTTGTCATTCTGTAATCCATCCGGGGACATGTTTTCTGATATTTAATGTTTTTCTGGCAAGGGCAAACATTTTCTAAAGGATTATGCACTGCATTTATCTGTAGTAGATTTTTGAATAAAAAAAGGCTTTTTTTTTCTGTTTTAGCACTCAGATCCAGCATTTCTTAGGTTAAAAAGCAACCAAGGTTTTGTGATACAATGGAAATATCTTTTGGGAAAGGTAGGTGCTGCAAATGCGAGCTCTGATTTTTCTAGCTTGATTAATTGATCCTACAAGTGAGGAAAGATAAGGTATGTATGGGATAGGAATATTTAAAAATATTTCTCTGCTGCATGTATAATTTAGATGCTGAGTTCTGTGATAAATTGGAAGTACTCCAGCAGCTTTAGATAATTTCTGAAGAGGCAGCTTTATTGAATCAAACATGACAAAGGTTAATTCAATCATTTGTGTTCTCTAATTTTTTTTTTCTATTACGCTTCCTGTAGTGGTTTTTGAGTTTACAGTGTGCTACTGTAAACTCAAAAAAAACCTATGACACCATACTACAGTGTGTGTAGCATAGGAAGTAATATTACTTTTCAGCAGTGTTCCTAATTTCTCACAAACACTGTGTCCATACCCTAGTTCAGAGCAGGTGATAATTACAGTGTGAGGCAGCTGGCTCTTGTGGGTCCAGATGTTTCAACCAAATGGTGCATTGCCTTTAGAACAGCATAAGTCATCGTATACTGTTGGCTAAATTCAGTCGTGTGGGGTTTGCATTACACTTTCCTATATTATAAATCCTTGGTGTAGTACCAAGACTAGATTCTGGTTTAGAGATACCAGTATCACATGGTTTTTAGATGCATGCTTCATTTCCATTGGGTAGCTGGCAGAACAACTTTTCTCTTTTACCTTCCTTTGGCAGCTTAGAGATGATAAGGATTGTAGGACAGTCTTTTGGCTAATGGACTGTGACTTCCATTTCTGTCTATTCCACTGGAATGACTGCATTTGTCCACTGGTGAAAGGAGAGCAAGCACAGGGACAGTCATTGTGATTCTTCTGTGTAATTCAGCCATGTGAAAGCAATCCTGACTAGTGGAAATCCTTTCTTATCCTTTTAGTTAGTTCCTACTAAGGCTTATTTACAAAGAAGCAGATTTATGACCACATTGGGCATATAGTGAGGTCTTTGTTACATGTCAAGTATTTAATGAATTTAAAGGAGTTTTGTGGTCGGGATTTTTTATTTTTTTGCTAAGAAGAATACAATCAAAATCTGACACATCTAGGTTATTCGTACAAATCTTCCTGAAGCTGGAAGGTGTGGAGAGTTGTGGCAATCTCAGGCTCGCTGAAATTCTGAGATTTCACCTATGTGAAATGGTAGAATTTAGGGAGGAAGTTTGTGTTACTGCACTTGTCAGTTTTGGTAATGTGGTTGCATATTTAGTGTCATCTCAATCAGGTTCATTCACAAAAAAATTAGGGTTGGGTTTCCCCTTTAGGATACAAATACATTGCGGAGCTGGGGATGTTCATCCATTATAATTTCTTTCTCTCTTTTCCACCACATATAAATAACTGTAATCCAAATAATAAGGTGCTCCAGGTCCCTATCAGCCAATGTATCAAAACATCTGGGATGGTATCGTCACAGCACTAGCATAGCACCTTAGAACAGGAAGCTTGCCTTGCTGCTATCTCTCCTGTGTCTGCTATGTGCTGTGACAAGCACCTTCAGTCTTCAAAGACACCAGCCAGCATGTTTTGCTTCCCATAGATTTTCCTTATTTGTTAAAGACGTAATAGAACCACAGAATCATTAAAGTTGGAAAAGACCTCCAAGATCATTGTTGGGGAAGATGAAACAGGAAAACCTAATAAATATGATTTATTGGCAAAAGATTTTGAGAATATGGAAACTTTAAGTGAGATTGAAATGAAAGCTGTCTTTGAGATACCAAACCTTAGTTACTGAACAACAAGAAAACAATAGTATGGCCAGCTGAAAGTAATCCCCTCTTGATTGGACAATTCCCTCTGCTTGCAGACAGGTCCAAGGGTCAGAGAAGACCCTACTAGCTTGGCAGAAGGGGTCCAAAGAGTAGTTTTTAGCGTTTAAAGTGTAACGCAGTATGGTAATGTAATGATTCTTATAGGCTGTATGTAAATGCTATAGGATTTGTATCTTGTATTAGATTGGTTAGTGAAAATTAGAATATTCAACACAGAAGATTTATTGTAACGGTAACCTCGCTCTCTTACCCCTTGCTCTCTTACCTCTTACGCTTTTACCTCCTACTCTCTTAACTATTACTCTCTTTGCTCTTCACTCTTACACTCTCAGCCTTCTTCTTACTCTTGCTCTCTGGCTCTCACGGGCCTGCTCCAAGCTGTGGCTGGCAGCTCCAAGCAGGGCCCTTTCACCCATGCCCTTTGCAATAAACCACAAGTTCCAAGACTTGGCTTTAGAGATCTCTTCGTCAGACCCGACTGTCCTGCCCACCATCGCTCCTACAGCCATCAAGTCCAAACTTTGACTGAACACTACTAGCTCTAAGTGCTACATCCAGTTGTTTCCTGAACACTTTCTGGGATGCTTAATCCCCCACTTCCTTGAGCAGCCCATTCCAACACTTAACCACCCTTTCAGGGAAGAAATTCTTCCAGATGACCAGCCTGGACCTTTAGTCTGCCAAGGGTGTTGTGATGATGAGTGCTTATAAGTGTTGGAGAGGAAAGTGGACAAATTAATGGAAGACAGATCCATTGAAAGTTATCAAACTCCTACATGCCACATCCAGCTTGTGAAGTTCCTGAGTCAAAATTGTTGTGATTTGGGATAGGATTAGGGGAAGATGTCATAATCTGACTGCCTTGAGATTACATTCCTCCAAACACTTTTATCTATGTCCACTGTCACTGTTTACACTACTGAAAATATCCTTTCTTTTGCATATACTAATTATAATTTCCTCTGCAATGGCCTGTTGGCTTTGCCTGAGGGAAACCTGCATTCCTAGGATCAAAGCTCAGTGGTTCCATTTTTACTGATTTTTCCATTCCTCTGATAATTGTCTCAAAAGCTGAAGATAGCAAATAGCTGCAAGAGATACCCCAGAGGTAAGAAATAGGTCACTACTAGTCCATGCTGCCTGTGGGCTTTGGGGACTCCCCAGCCTGAATTGCAAATGATGTGGAAAAGAAAGCGAAATGTCTCACCCAAAGGGGATAATACGAATAAAAAACAGAGATAAGTGTAAACCCCTGGTGAGAGTTAGGCTCAAATTACCAAACAAGAAAAAAAACAAGTGCTGAAAGAGTAGGTCTGTGTATCATAACACCTCCTAGCAACTTCAAATGGATATTTACAGCAGGAAAAAAAGCTGTTAGTCCCAGTGGGAAGCCCTGACCCCAAGGTTAAGAGAATGGAAACAGTTGGTTTTCTTTACAACAGACACTTGTAGGTATCAGACATTCGTCATAATTGACACTCTGGTGGTGTTCACACTGGGATGGATAAGCCCCATGTAATTATTACCACAGGGGTTATATTCCAGAAAAACTAGCACAGCAGAAAGATGGTTTCATTACTTATTCCTATTTATACTAGGCTGCTGGTAGGAGAAGAGTCAAAGTATTTAGATCAGGGTAAACAGCTTTTGAGGAAATTGGACTTTAGTTTTAGCAGCTGGAATCCTATGGTAACCCAAATTTTGATAGTAATTCTTTAATTAATCTGTTGGGGTTTTTTATTTTTTCTTTTTTACTTTTTATTTTATTTTTTTCCTTGTCTTCTTTTTTTCCTTTTCTAAAAAATATTTTATGCACTTATAATTCATTTCAGTGATGTTTGTACCCAGAAAGAAGGATTTAAAAGTTAAAAGTTTGTAAAGGAGTAATTTCTTTCTGGGTTAACAGCAAGTGGGTGGAATTTTACACCTGTGATGCTCAAATAGCAAGTTGGGACTTTGCTGCCCACATCCCAAGTGGAAATTGCCAGATAAGGAAGTCTATAACTATTACCAGAACAGGAGCACTGTCGTTTTGGCTGTTTATTTATCGCCAATATTTCATTAGAAAGCAATTTCATTCACACAATTGGTAAATGAGATATCTTTTCAAGTTTAAATGATGATTTGAATCCAGTTAAAAAGAATAACAGCAACTAAAAGTCATTGTTCTGTAGTGCTGTTTCAGTCAGCCTGATGAAATGAGTTGAACAGCATCAGTCCACTTATTAATAAACAAATACACAAAAAATTATCTTATTTGCACTAAAAGAATAGCTCCATGTTGCTCATGGTCTGAATCTGACCCAAACACTGAATTCTTCTGTACTTTCACTTCTCTATATCTTTAGATTGCCTAAATGGAAGACTACAGAAAAGAAATCTCTGCTCTTGCTACCTGTTCTAAACTTCTTAAGAGAATGGACAGACATTCAAGTGTTAGCTTGTCCAGCAGTATTCACCTGGGATCCCCCCTAGGTAAATGTCAAATTGAAAATTTATCTATTGTAACATTCTTATCCTCTGTGTTCAGGAGAAAAAAATATTAAAGAAAGACTCACAGGCATAGTCCTAAGGGAACTATATTTCCCCTGCCATTTCCACTGTATTTCAACTTCTTACAATTTCTTTTTAGATATTCCTTCTGATAATCATCACATTGTTAATAATTTTATGTTTAATAATTTTATGTTTATTCCTACTATTTAAAAATGATTTGCAAAAAGGAAATAGATGTATTGGACTAACCATTTTTATAGAAACTCCCTGAAAATCTTGCTAAAATCACCCTACTGCAGGGCCTTCTTGAATTCCTGCTTTCAAAACTTTGTATATATTCCTCGTGTAGGTAAAAGAAGTGTTGTAATCTAGAATTAGAGCATCAATGCATTTGGTAATGATGCATCAGCACTTTAGGCTCAGGCTTTGGTATTTTGATGGTTGTTTAGAGGCAATAGCCGCCCAAGCCTTTTGAGATTTGATCTTACTGGGACACAGAAGCTGCTGTGTTGAAGAAGAATGAGATATTTCAGAAAACTGATTATTAATAACTTGCTTGTGGATGATGCAGAGACTTGCAAGACACGAGTGATGTGCTGGTTGGCATTTTGCCTCTGAAATTTATAATCTCAGTTATTTTTTTGCACTTCTGTCGACAATTCTGCTCTGTAATTTGTAAAGGAAAAAGCAAATATCAGGACATAGTAAAACCTTGTTGACCTCTGAGGTAGCGTACTTCCATGTCTTCTGTTGCTATCACCTGGCTGCCTAGGGACTTATTTTTCTAACACTTTCTCCTGTTAAAGGGCAGACAACTGAAATACCAACAAATCAAACGTTTACATGAGACCACACAGTACAGTGGCACAAAAAATTGCATATTACATCCTGTCATGGGGTGGTATCTTCCAAAATGAACCATCCTTTTCATTTTTGTTGCTCTAGGTCTTGGTGGTGAGAAGTGTAGCTTGTGACAGCAGTTTCACCTGAGTGGAGCAAAGAGATCATTCCTTTCACATAGAGGATTTGTTTGTTACTTGACCTCTTCTTTACTACCAGATTCACCCTCTTTACTGCACAGAATTTTGTCTCTTTTCAGCTGGGCTTCTTTTACCCTTTCTTAATAGAGCTGGATCTAAATGTTCCAATTATTAATATTATTCATAAGCATATTGTAAAAATGCTTAAAGCTGTGTTCACAGGAGGAGTGGGGCTCTTCCTTCTCCCAGGAGAGGGAAAGTTTGCTAATGCCCTGTGAGAGAATGACAGATGATTTCTCTCTCAGGTTATACATGCTCTAAATCCTCGCCACCGTTTTTCTCCAGCAATGAGGAGACAGATGCTACTGTAACAGCACAGAACTTGCACAAATCCCTTACAAAGACCTTTATCACTGCTCTAAGTAAAACCAAGTGACTTGCTTAACCTTTCATCCTATTTTTAGATGAGCTTACGTTTCTGAAGGATGTATTTGATTGCCTTTCATGGTTTTGGTTAGTTTTCTGTTGACTTTTTTTCCCTTTCTTTTAGTGCAATATGGGAGGATGAAGGTGTGAGAAAGTGTCTGTTTCTCTGAGGTGTTGTGTTGGTATTTGTTAACCTGACATTTTGTGTGATGTGCCCGATTCCCTTTCTAGCAGTTTCTAGTAGTCATGGGAATAAAGACAGCAGAAATCACACTTTTCACACACAATTTCTCTCCTGAAAAAAAAACCCCAAACTAGTGGAATGGATAGACAAATGGTTTTGTGGACAAATCTTTGATTTGGCCTCAGGGTAAATGCTATGAAGTCTTGGGAGAGGAAGTTTGTTTTTATTTCACCAGTTTAGTGTAACCTGGTTTGCAAGGATTGCTTTTGCATTCAGAGAGCTGCAGTTTCAGCTTGGTTGTCTTTTGAGGGTCTGAGCCACCTTCCACAGTTGTCATTGAGAATTTTCTGGTGTATTTAATGGAGATTTCACTATGGTCCTCTTCTAGAGCTTTTCTCAGGAACTGCAATGCTATGGGGATCAAACAGTACACTGAACAATTACTTTGTCGAGAGAAGGCCAATTGGTTAGGAGTTTCATTGACACCATAAATCTATGTGGTACTGATCTCTTGTTAGATATCAGTGACTGTTGAAAACCTCTGGTATTTTAGATTGTAATCTAAAGGCAGAAAGCCAGGTAAAAATTTTGTCTCTTATGCTGTTTCTTCTGAAGTATCTGTATTTTATGCACGTGCTTTTTTTTGTTTATAAGAAAGAGTACATACTGGACAGTCATATTATGTTTTGTTTTGTAGTTGTATTTTGAGGATTTTTTTGTTGTGGCAGTTTTGGGGAT